>CAUYRT010033057.1:0-75766 GCA_963574885.1 Lepilemur ruficaudatus
CTACAGGCATGCGCCACCATGCCCGACTAATTTTTTCTATATATATTTAGTTTGCCAATTAATTTCTTTCTATTATTAGTAGAGATGGGGTCTCACTCTTGCTCAGGTTGGTTTTGAACTCCTGACCTTGAGCAATCCACCCGCCTCGGCCTCCCAGAGTGCTAGGATTACAGGCGTGAGCCACCGCGCCCGGCCTTTGGCTCTGCTTTCTAAGGGTGAAGTTCCAGGATCTTCTCTTTGGGTCTATCCCTACACTATTCTTTTTTTGTTTTTGTTTTTGTTTTTGAGACAGAGTCTCACTCTGTTGTCTGGGCTAGAGTGCCGTGGCGTCAACCTAGCTCATAGCAACCTCAAACTCCTGGGTTCAAGGGATCCTCCTGCCTCAGCCTCCCGAGTAGCTAGGACTACAGGCATGCGCCACCATGCCTGGCTAATTTTTTCTATATATTTTAGTTGTCCAGCTAATTTCTTTCTATTTTTTTTAGTAGAGACAGAGTCTCGCTCTTGCTTAGGCTGGTCTCAAACTCCGGAGCTCAAATGATCCACCTGCCTTGGCCTCCCAGAATGCTAGGTTACAGGTGTGAGCCACTGTGCCTGGCCTGTCCCTACACTATTCTATGCAAGCAAAATTCAAAATTCCTTCTCCAAGATGGGACCCTCGCCAAACTCTCCAGCCATAGCAGCTATGACAAAGTCAGGCTCCTGAGCCTCCAGACCTTTCTGTGAGCTGCTTCCTTGCCTTGAAACACCCCATCCTCCCACTTCTTCTTTAGGCTGAAAACCTTGCAATTCAGACCTGAAAATACCTCCTCTGCCTCTTAGAAGGAACAGAGCTGAAGTCTGCCACCCATGGGACCCTTTCTGAAGACCCTGCCTGCTCAGGGGCCCCTGGAAGCTAGTTGGGGGACAAAGGAACCACCTTGTCCACACACACAGGCTGGAACTGACGATGTCCTGTGGGAACCCAGCCTCTACCTCTGCCTCGCTAAGCCTCAGCCTCAGCCTCTTCACATGGTAATATGATACTGAGTCCTAACTATTGTGGTAGTTAGAGGATTAAATGTGGTGACATGTGTTAAGCACCCAATAAATGTCAAGTTCCTCCTGCTAACAAGCCTCTTCTGTATCTTTCATGTGCTCCTTTGCCTGGAATGTCCCTCCTCCACCTTTATCAAACTGTTCATCCTTCAGGGCTCAGCCCGGATGCTGCCTTAAGATTCAGCTCCTTCTCTGAGCCTGCAAGGTACTTAAGCAGCTCCCTTCTCTGGGGATTTCAGGTGCTGCTGCTGGATCTTATCGCCTCCCCAGATTGTAGCTCTTCAAGGCCAGGGCTGTTTGATTCTCTTGAAGAAGCTGCTAAGGGCAGGGCCTTTAAAAACTGTTATGGAAATTTTCAAAAATACCCAAGAATAAAGGAGATACTGCAAAGTATAAAATAGCATAAAGAATTCCTTGTACCCATAACTGGACTTCAACACACATGAACAGGCCTGGCCAATCTTGTGTTACCAGCACCCTTGCTTTATGCTTCACTTCCAACCCTGGCACAGAGCACGTGCTCAGTCTGTCATTCAGGTGTGGGACATCTTCCCAGGGCTCCTGGCTGGGACATCTCCTTCCAGCTGTGCTGGAAGTACCAGTGCTGGGAGAGGCAAGTTTTACATTGCACAACCCCATTCCTGTAGGTACAGGCCCAGGGCTGGGAGGTAGGCCAGCGAGGAGAAAGAGGGAGATAGCTTAGCACATGGGGGCTGTGACCTCCATGACCCTTCAAGTTACCACCTGGGGACCACTCAGGATGGATATAGGACCAGGGCCTCTATTTCAAGGAAGCCCTGCTTCTGTCTTAATGGAACCCAGCTCTGCCAAGTGGTTCCAAATGGCACTGTATGAAGTCTCTTTGCAGATGAGTCGTGGAGGCCTCTCTATGCCTAGGTCTGGGAGTGTCCTGGGGAACCTAGACCTGGAGGCCCCTGATCACCTTTTGGGTTCTGGCTCCATTTCTCCTGCAAGTCTGAATCAGCCCCAGGGCCACGTGGTTTGTGCATCAGCTCTGGCCTCGTTTCTCCTCCTGGCTGGCCTTGGTGTCCTGCATGGACACCTTCTGGCAGCACCACTTGCGCATCATCCTCCCAGGAGACTCAACTGTGGGCAAATTATCCTTATTGGGATGCTACACAGAAGGCATCTTTGTCAAGGACATCATCCAGACAGTAGAGGTAAACTTCTCTGTGCACTTTATGGAGGTGGAGCCTGGGGTCCAGGTGGATCCAATTCTGGTACACAGTTGGCCAGGAAGGTTCTGTTGCTTATGGCAGTGGCAGGCCTCTGGACATGGCCACTGCTCCGTGCCTTCCACACCACCCCAACCCTGAGGGCCAAGGAGAGAGCTCATCCACTAGGAAGGGAGGGGGCAGGAGAAGGGGCCTTGGAGGCCATTTAGAAAGATGGACTCTGGACCAAGAGCACGGGGCTGAGTCCTGCCCTGCCTAGGGACCTCGGACAGGTCACACGACCTCTCCAGAACTCAGTGTTCTCACCTATAAAATAAGGGGCCACACTGGATAACCTCCAAAGGCCTTTTCTTTTCTAAATCCAGTTAGTTGTAAGACTTTAGTTCTGCTCGCCTCCTCCCAGCTGCACACCATGCACGCACAGAGCACCCACTCCAGGATGGCTTCCTGATCCCAGAGGGCTCTTTCTGTGTCCTTAGATCTCATCCTGTTGTTGTGGCCATCCCCTACCCCTGCCTTCTGATTCATTCTTTCTCAGGGAACCTCTCAAACTTTAGTCTTTTACCTCTAGTCCAAACCACTGCAGCAACATCCAGGCTGGTCCCCTCCTGCTTCCTCCATCCACTCTCCACACTGGTGGCCAGAGTGAGGCTTTTCACATGCAAGTATTCCACACCAGTCCTTCACCTAAAACTTCACTGGCTTCCCAAAGCCTGTGCAGTGCGTTTCAAACTTTTTGTTTATATGCCTGTTTTGAGCATCAGAACCCTTGTCTGATGGAAGATTTCTCAGAGCCCAAAAATGGCCAATGGTTAAGAAAAAAGCTGCTTAGCTGAAGAGGGGTGGTAAGCCCAGAGCCAGTCTGCTGGGCCTCCCAGGCTATACCCTGCAACACACACAAAGCAGCCTCCAAGGCGTGGGCACTGCGGCTGCAACTCTGGGTACCAATGTGAGAAGCCAGGAGGAAGCCCACACCACTAAGCCTGAGGGTTGTCCACCCCCCAAGCTCACTCTGTGCTCACCTCCAGCCACCCTCTCCTAATCTTGTGCTTTAGCCACATTGACAGGCTGACTTCTTTAGACTTTTGGGCCTTTGCACGTGCCATGCTTAAACTCCTTCAGTGGCTCCTGTTACTATTTTAATTTTTTGCTTTTTAAGACATGGGGGCTTTGCTATGTTGCCCAGGCTGGACTTGAACTCCTGGCCTCAAGCTATCCTTCAGCCTCAGCCTCCTGAGGAGGCCACTCTTGTGCCTGGTGTCCTGGTACTTTTTTGATAAAGACCAATCTTTGCTGGGGCCTGCAAGGCACTGCATGACCTGGCTCAATTTACCTCATATGCTGCCTCAAGGCTTACATACCACACAGTTCTCTCTCCTTGGAAGACAGCCCCATCCCCTTCACCTGCAGCCCTCATTTGTCAGCCCAAACAACATTTCTTCCCCACTCGCCAGACTCCTCCCCTAGCCCTATAAACCTGTCCCTGGCAGCCCTTGTCACAGTGCCAGTTTTACATTTATCCAATGGCAGGAGTGCTCCCTTTGTCTGTTTTTATTCATCACTGTAGCCCCAGCCTATCACAGGCATGGGCACAGCTTACAAAGATTTGTTGAATGAATGAACAAGCCCCTCATTGTGCAGACAGGACAAAAAGACTCATAGATGAAGCCACTTACCTGTCACACAGCTGATCAAGAATTGAGGTCTTCTGATTCTACCCCAGCTCTTTCCAGTAAACTTCCCGATTCCCTTCTCTCCTCATGTCCTCAATGGAGAACTCAAAACTAACTCTGGATTCCTTCTTGGCTGCTGAGGTCAGAGACCCGCTCCTCCTATCAGAACTCGGTTGGAGGTCTCTTGCTGTTTGATATCACCAACAGAACATCCTTTGAGAGCGTCGCCTGGTGGAATCGGGAGGTTCTGGAGAAAGTGAAACCCTTCAATATCCTCATCTTGGTGGTAGGCTACAAGAATGACCTGGTGGCTGAGTACCAACTGATGCCGGAGAAGGGGAAGAAGCTGGCTGCCTCCTTAGGGACTTGCTATGTTGAGATTTCAGCCAAGAGCCACAGTGACATCAGCGCAGCCTTTGAGCAGCTCACCCAAGAGATCTATGAGGCTGTGAAGAGAGGGCTCATGGGGCCTAACTCAGAGTGGGAGAGAGTGAAATGCAGGGTCCCATCCTGGGCCGAGCTGCAGGAAGAAGAGGTCCAAAGCAGGTCAAGGTGGATATGCCTGTTCTAGTGACTCCTGCATGGAACAGTCACCCTCCCTAAAGCACACAGAACTCTCACAATCCACAATCCACAAGGGTTATGCTGAGCCCAGGATGGGATGATGGTAGGTGCCATTGAAGGAGATGACCCTGAGGTCTAGAAGGGGCCTGGTTTCCTTTAGGTGATGGTGAAAATACCACAATCAGGGATACCAGCAACTAAAAACAGGCAGGCACCTGCACAGACAGGCCTGTCCCCAAGGCTGTTCCCATCCTTTCTCAGAGCCAAGGATGAACACGACTTTCTCTAGGAGTTCCAGAAAAACGTTGCCAAAACAAGATGCCTCTTCAGCCTGGAGCTCATGAGAGAAGGTCACCCTGCTCAATTTTTATGGCAGAGAAACTAGACACAAACTCCTAATGATGTTAATGGCCTCCCTTGGAGTAAAATAATGGAAAAATCCCTAAGTTTTCCTCAAACACAGAAATGAATAACAGTACCGCCACCTGCTGACTAGAGAGCTAGCTAGCCTTGCCTGTCCTCCTCCGAACTCCCTCTGGCATTTCAAAGGCTATAAGCTGTGCACCCTGTGTCTTTCAATTAGTAACTTCTTTATTCTGGAAAAGCAAATGAAAGTCATATTCATATAAACACTGACATTACAAAGTACAGGGAAAAAGGGAAGGAGAAGGAAACAAAAGCCTCTACAAATCCTGCTAATACTGTCTCACCCAACAAGATCATAATGCTTTGTTCCATATTGAATCACTTATATAATAAACCAGAAATAAAATCTTCTCTGGAAGATACACTGCTCCTCTTTGAGACGGCAGGGAAACGGAACGGGAAGTTGGGGAAGGAGGCTTTATTCTTTTGGCAGATCCTCTCAGTCATTATAGATATTGCTGCACTGTTAATAAAAAATATATGCTTCTCTGTAAAGCATTAAAAAAAAAATTCCAAGGACGAGATGGCTGAAGTCTCAGCTCAAGTATCTCCAAATACATTGTTGTCCATTCCCTGACCTTTCCGTGTGTTATTTCTTGGTTGTTTTTCGGATCAATGCCATTCTCTGAAAGGAGAGATAAATAAGCAGTTACACAGGAGCAGTTAGAGTCAGGAGCTTTCTGGAACATCCAGGTACAAAGCTAGCAGGCAGCATGGTGTACAGGTTGGAGCCCTCAGGGACCTGTAGTCACAGGCCAACTCAGCAGATGCCTTCAAACCAAAGAGCAGTCTGCAGGGCCCTAAGAGATGTTTAGATGGGTCAATAGATCCATTTCATTGACCAAAAGACCCAAACTGCTCCAGGCTGGCAGGATGGCAAAAAAGTTAAAAGCAGGAGAAGGTGAGAGCTCTTGCACTTTGGGGACACAGAGAATAAGCCATCAAGACATGTGTTTTTTAGGCTCTCCAACCCCAGTTTCTTCTTTCTCTGATGACAGACAAAGTAGGAAAAGGGCCTCAATTTCTTCAAGCTTGTCACCATACACAAAGGGAGTTGTCAGTTCACACCTGATAATATGCAATGAAGGGAAACTGAAGACTAACAACTTCTGCCAAAACCCATCCTAGAAACACTCAGAGCAGGGTCTCAACTCTTACTATTACCAGCCACTGGCAAATGAATAGCTTGCTTTGCTCACTCTTTTTGATCAAGAGATTGTCCCAATATTATATTTGTTGACTAAGCAGGGCCCAAAAGTGGATAATTTGGGGGCAGACCCAAAGTGACAGACCATTGTCTAAAGAGACTCCCTTTGGAAGAAAAGTGCAGTCCTTTGATTCAGGTCATTGGCAGCTTCCTTGTAGGGCTTCCTCTGTGAGCTCTGTAGACACCCACTCTAGAATGACCAGGTGATGGCAAAGCAAGGGACACTCACCCTGGACTGCCCAGTTGTGCCTGTTAAGCTTAGGAAAAAAAAAAGCTCACTTTTCCAAACAGAGTAGCCAGCTAAATTAAGACATAAAGGATAACAGCCTTGGCAAAGGGAGGGCAACACTGCTATTGGACTGACCAAGGAGCAGGACAACTTGCTCTACAGTGGAAGCGGTATTCTCACACTGACCTCTAGCTTCCTTGTCAAGAGGGTAGAGCTGGGCATGGTGGCTCCTGCCTGTAATCTCAGCAGTTTGAGAGGCTGAGGTGGGAGGATCTCCTGAGCCCAGGAGTTCAAGACCAGCCTGGGCAACACAGAACATGTCTTTACAAAAAATGAGCTGGGTGTGGTGGCATGTGCCTGTATTCCTAGCTACTCAAGAGGCTGAGGCAGTATCACTTGAGCCTAGGAATTTGAGGCTGTAGTGAGCTATGATCAGGTTTTAAACACCACTGGCTTCAGCCTGGGTGGTGACAGAGGAAGACCCTGTCTCTTAAAAAAAAAAAAAAAAAAGCAAAGAACCAAGGTTAAGCTGGTACACAGGCCACAGCCTGGATACTTCCTCTCAGCACAAGTATGCCACGTTTCTGCTGTCTTTAATCTGCTCTCTCTTCATAGGGCCATATATGGTGTTCAAATTAGCAACAATAAAGGAAGATTTTATTAAGAAGGTGTAGAAAGGGTGAGATCCATCCATATTAGAAGAACCTAGAATCAACAGCTTTAAGTGACACCCATCAGAGTTGAGAGAAAAAACTGAGACCCCATGTGGGAACAGCCCAGCACCAAGGAAATATCTGACTGATCTCTCGTGACTGCTGCTGCCTCCTGCCCTCTCTGACCTTTGGTCCTGAGAGTAAAGCTTGCTGTGTGGAAGAAGTGAGGACCCTAGTAAGTAGCTGTGTGTACCCTTTCCAAGATGTAGCTCAAGGGATCAGCCTTAGCTGTCCCCAGGGCTCTGGTGGCTCCTCACCTGTTTGTGAGCTTCTGTGGTACAAGCTTTTTTGTAGGGTCGGATTTCTTCAGAGCCAAATCCTGGGATCCACATGTTCCACTGGCGCTCTGCAAAAAAGAAGCCAGCACAGAGATAAGGGTACCAGGAAGGCAGTGTCAGGAGTATGGTGTGACCCTCAGACAAGAGTCAGGAGGATGAATCTGGGATGAACTGTACTAACACTAACCCTCCAGAGGGATTCTATAGAAAACAAATGGGGACATCATATGTGGCTCTGCCACGGTTTTAAAGGACATAATTAGAGCTTCTTGCACAAAAAAAATGGGGGGCAAATTAGTCAAAGCTGTGAATGCTGAGCCTTTATGGTTTCCATGCAGCTTACCTACTTCACAGAAAACGAAAGTCATTTCTTTCTTTAGTTATCTTACTCCTAGGCTCAAAGTAACCCCTCTGAAACCTAAAGAAAGCCTAGGGACACAAAGCATTCTAGATTCTGGAATTAAGGGCCAAAGCCCAGCTCTGCTGCTTCACTGTGGGGCTATATGACTCAGGGACTCAACTTCTTCATCTTTTCCATGGTAATAACAACAGTAATAACCACATTGCAGGTGGCTGGGGCATTTGATGACATAACACATGTAGAGCATTTAGCCTAGAGCCTGGGATAAATAATAGATACAGGTATGTCCACACCCAGCTCCATGCTCTGGGGCCCCTGGATATTATAATCCCTGTAAGGTTGTCACTAGAATTACCCAGAAGACAGGGGCTGTTGAGTCCGCTCTGTCAATAACTAGCATAACTACATAGCCCTCTAAACCCATAAATATAGGCGTACTGTACTTTAAGAATACCCAATACTAAAAAATTATGCCTCCACATTATTAGGGAATTTATTATTGTTAGGGAATAAGTCACTATTCAAAAAGATTTACATGGGGACTCCTTTATCACTCCTTATCAGTGTTCCTAAAGCATTGAAAATAAGATTTTTAGGTAAACTTTGTTTTGCCCCAGGAAGATACCTACTTAAGTAAAATTGAATACTTGTGATTTCATAGTTACACTTTATGGCTAATGCATAGTAAATATTGTGTGAATGCATGATTCACGTTTGTTTCTAGAATAATTTGATATACAACTCTCCTTCAATATTTCGTTGAAAACAAAAATGTCTGAAACTTTCTGTGAATAATATATATTGTCAGTACTTCACAGTGACACAAGATTATCCTCTGGGAATTGAACTTTACAGTCAACAAAAAGTGGATCATGGGCAGAGTGGCTCATGCCTGTAATCCTAGCACTCTGGGAGGCTAAGGCAGGCGGATCGTTTGAGCTCAGGAGTTTGAGACCAGCCTGAGCAAGAGCAAGACCCCATCTCTACTAAAAATAGAAAGAAATTATCTGGACAATGAAAAATATATAGAAAAAATTAGCCAGGCATGGTGGCTCATGCATGTAGTCCCAGCTACTCAGGAGGCTGAGGCAGAAGGATCGCTTGAGCCCAGGAGTTTGAGGTTGCTGTGAGCCAGGCTGATGCCACGGCACTCTAGCCCAGACAACAGAGTGAGGCTCTGTCTCAAAAAAAAAAAAAAATCAATCATGGGTTAATCTGCATGGAATCCATTATTATCTTCTGTCTCATTCCCTTGGCTTAACTGTCTTTGTAGTCATAGTCTGTCCTCTTTCTTTTGATCACATGTGGTCAGTACAGTGGGGGGCTTATTCATTTCCAAGTGATTATGGTTATCAATGTGATATGAGTGGAGCAGCATTGATGGTACAGTGGTGAGTATAGTATGCCTACCAGTGTTATATGAGTATCTCCCAGAAAAGTCCAAATTTAGTGTCTGTTAAGTGGAAAAGCATACATATAAAATTGTATGTACATTATTATTATTTTCTTGGAGAAAATGCATAAATAGATTAAAAACTGGAAAGAGAACACTTAGGAACAGTTTTATTTGTTTTTTTGTTTGTTTGTTTGTTTGTTTTTTTCAGACAGAGTCTCACTCTCTTGCCCGGGCTAGAGTGAGTGCCGTGGCGTCAGCCTAGTTCACAGCAACCTCAAACTCCTGGGCTCAAGTAATCCTTCTGCCTCATGCCTCAGCCTCCCGAGTAGCTGGGACTACAGGCATGTGCCACCATGCCCGGCTAATATTTTCTATATATTTTTAGTTGGCCAATTAATTTCTTTTTATTTTTAGTAGAGACGGGGTCTCACTCTTGCTCAGGCTGGTTTCGAACTCCTGACCTTGAGCAATCCACCCGCCTCAGCCTCCCAGAGTGCTAGGATTACAGGCGTGAGCCACTGTGCCCGGTCGGAACAGTTTTATTTGAGTAGGGGTTATGGCAGCTACATTTACTAAGCTCTTACTTGGTGCCAGGCCCTGTGCCAATCACTTTACAAACATAATCTATAATTCTCACAATTACCCTCTGAGGAAGATATTATGCTCTTCACTTTACAAATGAGGAAACTAGCTCTAGGAGAAGTTGAGTAGGAAGGATAAGCTGAGATCGCTGGAAAGTGACAAAATCTGGTTTCCAATCTAATGACTGGGCTCATTCTCCCTGCCATGGATGGATTTCTCTTTTCTCTTTAGTGCTGCTGTTGAATAAACACATAAATCCCAGTGCCCAAAAGTCTGATCCTGGCATGAAGGTTCCTCTGACTACACTTTCCCCTGGAAGTCCTGAAAAAGCAGTCGTGCAGATACTTCAGGGAGAAAGAAGACCACACACCTAAATGCAGCTGGACATCTTTGACCTCCAAGGTGCTGGACTTGCGATGCCGAGCAAGCTGGCAGGCTGCTGTCACCACACTCTCGATAAAATCATCAGCAATCTGCAGCAGCATCTGGGAAGACAGTGGGGAGAGTCATCGTGACACTGGTAGGGTAGGCTCTTGTTGCTGGGACAACTGTTTCTGCCTGAATTACATATTTAGTCAGGCTTTCTAGTAGAAGGCCTAGAATCAGCATTTGGGCTAAGGTGTGGTTGAGGAATGAGGAAGACAATAGGATCATTACCCAGGTTGAGTACAGCTCACACTGTTCTAAGGATGTACCTTCAGAGATTCTGACAATGTACCTTTCTACCCAGCAGGGATCAGCTAACCCAATCCCTCCCCACTCCCCCTCATATTTTCTTCTGAATTAGGTTGGAAAATAAAAGTGAATCATTACAATTCCTCACTCACTTTCTCTCTCTTTTTTTTTTTTTTGAGTCAGAGTCTCGCTCTGTCATGTCACCTGGGCTAGAGTACTGTGGCGTCAGCCTAGCTCACTGCAACCTCAAACTCCTGGGCTCAAGCAATTTTTCTGATTTAGCCTCCCGAATAGCTGGGATTGCAGGCGTGTACCACCACCTGCCCGGCTAATTTTTTCTATTTTTGGTAGAGGCTAATTTTTTCTACTTTTTTGGTAGAGACAAGGTCTCGCTCTTGCTCAGGCTGAAACCCCTGATTTCAAGCAACCTTGAACTCCAAGCCTTGGCCTTGCAGAGTACTAGGGTTATAGGCGTGAACCACTGCGCACCACCACTGTCACAGTCTCTCTCTCTCTCTCTTTTTTTTTGGGGACAGACTCTTATTCTGTGGCCTGGGCTATAGTGCTGTAGCATCAGCCTAGCTCACAGCAACCTCAAACTCCTGGGCTCAAGCGATCCTCCTGCCTCAGCCTCCTGAGTAGCTGGGACTACGGGCATGCACCACCATGCACGGCTAATTTTTCTATATATTTTTAGTTGTCCAGCTAATTTGTTTCTATTTTTAGTGGGTACGGGGTCTCGCTCTTGCTCAGGCTGGTCTCAAACTCCTGACCTTGAGCGATCCACCTGCCTCAGCCTCCCAGAGTGCTAGCATTACAGGTGTGAGCCAGGGCACCCAGACCCAAAAAACTTTTAAAGTAACTTTTTAAAGGAGGTAATAGAGAGGCTGAGCGTGGTGATTCAAACCTGTAATCCCAGCACTTCGGCAGGCCAAGGTGGGAGGATTATTTGAGGTCACAAGTTTGAGACCAGCCTGAGCCATATAGCAAGACGAAAAATTTAAAAATTAGCCAGGCATGGTGGCACAAACCTCTAGTCCAAGCTACTTGGGAAGCTGAGACAAGAGGATCACTTGAGCCCAGTAGTTCAAGGCTGCAGTGAGCTATAATGGTGCCACTGTACACCAGCCTGGGTGACAGAAAAAAAGGGACTTACAGACACTGATATTTAGGGAATCTCCCAAGAAGAAGGTTGACTTGTGGACAAATTATTCTGAAATGAAGCCAGTGGTATGCAGTAGGCAGCTGAGACCAGCTCATGAAAGCCAATAACATACCTCTCTTCTCAATTTTGCATTAAATGATGTCATGTTGGTAGCTTAATATAGGGCACAGTGGGAATATTTACACCACAGAAATCATTAAATGCTGCAAATCAGGGCCTTTTTCTCTAAAGAGCTGGCTGTTAAACATTTACCCACATATCACTGGGCCGAGCCCATCAGTTCTACTTCAAATCAGCTTTTTAGTGGCTCATTGTTCAACAGTGGATAGTTAGGATCACCAGACATTTGAAGAAAGTCTCTTGCATTAAAAAGAAATAAGCCAAAGGGAAAAAAGGGACCCAGAGGAAACAGACAATGCAAGGGAAAGAAGAAAATATCAAAACTTTAATTAATATCCTCAGAGACAGAGGTAACACAACCATAAAACAAAAACAGAATCGCTTGAATAAATAGGACCCATCAGGCTGGGAACAGTGGCTCACACCTATAATCCTACTACTTTGGGAAGCCAAAGTGGGAAGATAACTTGAGGATGGGAGTTTGAGACCAGCCTGAGCAACACGGCAAGACCCCATCTCTACAAAAACATAAGAAAAATTAGCCAGGCATGGTGGTGCACACCTGTAGTCCAAGCCACTCAGGAGAGGCTGAGGCAGGAGGATCACTTGAGCCCAGGAGTTGGAGACTGCAGTGAGGTATGATGATGCCACTGCACTCCAGCCTGGGCAACAAAGCAAGACTCCATCTCTTTTTTTTTTTTTCCACTTTTCCACAGCTGCGTAAAGACCCCATTTCTTAAAAACAGAACAAAATATTATTCAGAATGGCCAAAAAGTGGAAACAACCCAGACATCAATCAACTGATGAATGGATAAACAAAATGTGATGCAGATATACAATGGAATATTATTCAGCCATAAAAAGGAATGAAGTACTGATATGTGTGCTACCACATGGATGAACTTTGAAAACATTACGCTAAGTGAAAGAAGCTAGTCATAAAAGACCAGATATTATATAATTCCATTTATTTGAAATGTCCAGAATAAGCAAATCCAGAGACAGAAAGATTATAGTTGCCTAGGGCTCTGGGGGTTGAGGGGAAAATGGGGAGTAATTGCTAATGGGTATGGGTTTCTTTTTGGAGTAATGAAAATAATAATGCAAATTGATTGTGGTGATAGTTGCATACCTCTGTGAATATACTAAAGACCACTAAACACTATATTATTCAAATGGGTGAATTTTATGGTATGTGAGTTATATCTCAATAAAGCTGTTACAACACACACACACACACACAGAGACACACACGACGGCAAATATTTTCCCTCTGATTAAAAAAATAAAAATAACAATGAAGTTATATTGTTTTATAACCTGTCATTCGTTTCCCTGTCATTAAATATTCCTATGTAAAGGCAAAAAAAAAATAAAAATAAAAACAAAGCTAATGTACAAAATCATCTCAGAATCAAGTCCTGCCAAGCCTTTAGAATAAAAGGTGCCTCCAAGAACTCAGCATAGTAAATGAAAAAAAAAAACATTCCAAGGTTCATTATATAAAATTCAGAACAAGAAAAGATAAAATCCTAAAGGAACTGGGATTAGAATAGCATAAGATTTCTTAACAGGAAATTTTAGAAGACACTGGCAGCAATGCTTTCACAATTGAAAAAACAATTACCAAAATAGAATTCTAAACCCAGCCAAACTAAAAATTAAGTGTGAGGTTAGCATGTAGATATTTTCAGACATTCACCTCCCATGTATACTTTCTTAAGAAGTAACAAAAAATGACTTGAAATAGCCCCTGAAGGGGGAAAGAAAAAAAGTAGTAACAAAAAATGTGCTATAACAAAAAAGGGAGTCAATTAAGAAGATGACACGGGATCCTAGAAACAAGAGATCCAAGTAGGGGAAGAGCAAAGAAGACCAAGGAGGAGTTTGTGCAAGTGACCCAAAATTAATCAGAACAAAAGAGGATGGAGGTTTCTGGGAATGAAATATCCAGGGTAAAAAACAAGATGAAAGAAAACTCAAGTCAATAGATTAGTACTCCATATGGAAACAACTTTGATAGATGTATAACAGAGCTGATAGCAGGAAAAGGTACAAGGAGAAGAAGTAAACAAAAAAGAATAAATTATTTACTTTAAGAAAATAAGTTGTACAAGAAAGGAAAGGTAATTATAGACATGACTTAGCTCAGTGGTAAACCATACAGTCAATAACATAGATACTGATTTCGGAGTTATTCAAAAATTATTTAAAAAATTATATTGCAAAAATGAGGGAAAGGAAAGTTGTATGACATGTGTATGAGTGGTATAACAAAATTCTCACCTACTATAATAGGAAGTCAAGAGACTATTATAAAAGTAATGGATCAAAGAATATCTATTGAGTCCAGAATGGGTAACATAGCGAGACCCCATCTCTACAAAAATTTTTTTAAAAAATTTAGCTGTGCATCATGGCAGGCACCTGTAACCTTTGCTACTTGGGAGGCTAAAACAGGAGAACCACTTGAACTCAGTAGTTGGAAGTTGCAATGAGTTCTGGTCACACCACTGTACTCTAGCCTGGGCAACAGAGTTAGACCCTGTCTCAAAAAATAAATAAAATTTTTTTAAAAGTGATTGCCCATGAGCAACAGACTATGCCTTTTTTTTTTTTTTTTTTTTACAGGCAAAGGTAACAGCAGCTATTGGGTATAAAGTGCTCAGCATTTATATAAATTATTCTATGGGATCCTGACAATAACCCGATAGTTAAATAATGTCATACCCTACCAACACAGGAGGAGGCTGAGTCTCAAAAAGCTTAAGCAACTTGTCACCACAGGTACACAGCTGTTAAATGGCAAAGCCAAGATTCAAGTTCATATTTGTTTGCCTCTAAAGTCTGTGTGTTTTGTTTTGTTTTGTTGAGACAGGGTCTCACTCTGTCACCTAGGCTGGAGTGCAGTAATGTGACCATAGTTCACTGCAGCCTCGAACTCCTGGGCTCAAGTGGTCCTCCTGTCTCAGCCTCCCAAAGCGCTAGGATTACAGACATGAGCCACCATCCGTGGCCTGAAATCTGTACTATTAACCACTATTTTATACAAGTTCTCAGGAACAGAGTCTCTGAGGTACCCAACCCCACCTTACCTCCTCCACATCTTCATCCAATTGCTCATTAGGATCCACTTCTCTTACTAAGTCCTGTAATTTCTTCTTGGTCAATACCTAGAGTTGAGAGAAAATTTTTCAGCTACATATTAAGGAAACAAAACAACTTATTACCCCATAATAAAGAAAGGCTATCAAATTGTTGGGTTTAGTTCCTACTTTCCAAAGAGTTCAGTCTGGCATCCCTGATTGTACTGCTATAAGACTATATTCTCAAGAAAGAAGTAGCCTAGTCATGGGGCCAAAAAAAAAAAAGGAAAAAAAAATGTGATTTGAGGAACAAATCATGAAAAAAAAAAAAAAAGCCTAGGGAAAGGCAGAAAGAGCAATTTGGAAGACAGGCCAGCATCCAGCTGTCAGACAGTTTATTTTAGCCTCATATCCTTTTCTCACTGTGTCTCACCTTCCATCCACATTAAGCAATTGCAATTCCGTGGCCACCACAAATTGCACCATGCCTCTTGCCTTTGGACATGTTCTTTCTCCCTTTTTTCTAAGTGCTCAGCTCATGGTGCCTCTTTCTGATGCCTTTCCTAGCCCATCCAGGTAAGAGTAACCACTTACTTCCTCCTTTGGCCTCTACTGAACCTTATGCACCTTTTTATCATTGTGCATATTTATAAATTTGCCTGTCTCTGACTCAATAGGCTAAAAGCTTCCTGACGGCAGGGAACATTTGTTCATTTCTGTGTAACTAAATATTGTAAAATCTGTACAGCTTCCACCACTCTTTCATAAAGAAAATGTCAGGTTGCATATATATGCCATTAAAAAATGATCAAAAGAGTGGCCGGGTGCGGTGGCTCGCCTGTAATCCTAGCACTCTGGGAGGCCAAGGCTGGAGGGTCCCTTGAGGGCAAGAGTTTGAGATCAGCCTGGCCAAGAGCAAGATGCTGTCTCTACTAAAAATAGAAAAAATTAGCCAGACAACTAAAAATAGAAACAAAAAATTAGCCTGGTGTGGTGGTTCATGCCTGTAGTCCCAGCTACTTGGGAGGGTGAGGCACGAGGATTGCTTGAGCCCAGGAGTTTGAGGTTGCTGTGAGCTAGGCTGATGCCATGGCACTCTAGCCTGGGCAACAGTTTTTTTTTCAAAAAAAAAAGAAAAAAGAAGAAAGAAAGAAAAGAAAGAAAGAAAGAAGAAAGAAAGAAAGAAAGAAAGAAAGAAAGAAAGAAAGAAAGAAAGAAAGAAAGAAAGAAAGAAAGAAAGAAAGAAAGAAAGAAAAGAAGAAAGAAAGAAAAAAAACATGATGAAGATTCCAGTTTGGCATATAAGAAATGGGGAAACTGTCACTCCATCAAATGAAAAGCTGAACCAACTAAAAAATCCACAGCTTCTTCTTGGATCCATCACAGAGCAAACTGCTTCCCTCAAAATTGGAGAGATAGACAGGTGGATACGGAAAATCATAACTTTCCAGAGCAGAAACCTCCATGGGAACCACTGCCAGGGGGAAGACCTGAACTGTAATTTACTAATTATTGGAGGCTCAAATTTGAGAGTTAAAAGTTCCAGGGAGTTCTGAAGTGATGGGTCTTGCTAAGAAAAAAATTCCAGGGGAACTTAGTGGGGGCAGGGGGCCCACACCACATTTTTGTGAGTTTTCCTCACCTCCAGGGGGCTGACCAGGTTCTCATGGTGAGTATCAGAGAAAAATCCCCTCTTGCTTCTGGCAGAGGGAGGAGAAAAAGAATCATTTTGACATATGTCAGAGTGTTTTGTTCTTCCTAACAAGGCCTGCCCTCAAGAGGAACTATTTTACCAGAGCCTAAACTATTGGGGTTTTGTTTTCAGAGTCTAACCAACTTGGGGGAACAGAAATACCAAAGTCCAGCCCACCCCAGCCATCCCATCCCACCTAAAGGTGGGGGAGGGTGGGACTGAGAAGCAGTTGTGAAGTTCATAGCACAGAGTCACAGGCTCATTGAAAGGTTGAGAATTATAGGACTAGAGAGCACCTTACCTCCCTGACACTCTACTGCCACATTACTAAAGACCACATTGCTAAAGAAATTGCAGTTTCTTTTACCAAGTGCATCATGTCTGGCTATCAGAAAAATTTACAAGGCATACTAAAAGACAACACAGTTCAAAGAGACAGAGTAAGCATCAGAACCAGACCCAGATATGGCAAGAATGTTGGAATTATCAGGCCAGGAATTTTAAGTACCTATGATTAATATGCTAAAGGCTCTAATGGATAAAGCGTACAATATGCAAGAACAGAAAATGTTGGCAGATAGATGGAAATTCTAAGAATCAAAAAGAAATGGTAGAGGTCAAAAACACTGTAACAGAAATGACAACTGCCTTTGATGGGCTCGTTAGCAGGCTAGACACAGCTGAGGAGAGAATGAGCTTGAAGATATGTCAATAGAAACTTCCAAAACAGAAGATAAAAGAGAAAGAAGATTGGAAAAAAACAAAAACAAACCAGCAACCAGGAATGGACTATCTAAGAACTCTGGGACAACTATAAAGAGTGTAACATACATATCATGGTAATACCAGAAGGAGAAGAAAGAAAGGACCAGAAGAAATATTTGAAGCAATAACGACTGAGAATTTCCCCAAATTAAAGTCAGACACCAAACTCCAGATCCAGGAAGGATCAGAAAACATTAGGCAGGACAAATACACAAAAAACTACAGGTAGGCATATCATATTCAAAGTGCAGAAAGTCAGAGATAAAGAGAAAATCTTGGAAGAAACCAGAGGGGAAAAAACACCTTACTATAGAGGAGCAAAGATAACAATTACATCTGACTTCCCTCAGAAACCAAGCAAGCAATAAGAGAGTGAAGTAAAATAAAGTCATGTGCTGCCTAACAATGTTTTAGTCAATGACGGACCATATATACAGTAATGGTCTCATAAGATTATAATACTGTATTTTTACTGTACCTTTTCTATGTTTAGATACACAAATACTTACCATTATGTTACAATTGCCTGCAGTATTCAGTACAGTAACATGCTGTACAGGTTTGTAGCCTAGGAGCAATAGGCTACACCACACAGCCTAGGTGTGTAGTAGGCTACCATTTAGGTTAGTGTAAGTACACTCAATGATATTCTACAATGATGAAATCACCTAATGACTCATTTCTCAGAAAGTATCCCTGCTGTTAATTGATGCATAACTATTTAAAGTGTTGAGAGAGAAAAACCATCAACCTAGAACTCTGTACCCTGTGAAATTATCCTTCAAAAGTGAAGAAAAATAAAAATTTCTCCAACAAACAAAAATTGGGAGAATTTGTTCCCAATAGACCTGCCTGGCAAAAAATGTTAAAAGAAGTTCTTCAGAGAGAAGGAAACTTAAATAGGTCAGAAACTTGAACCTACTTGAAGAAAGGAAGAGCATCAGAGAAGAAATAAGTGAAGGTGAAATAAAAATTTTATTTTTCTTATTCTTAATTGATCTAAAAAATAATGGTTTGTTCAAAACAACAATAGCAACAATGGTATTCAATTATGTATGCATGCATGTGTGTGTATATGCTTATGTACAAGTGAAATGAGTAACAGCAATGATACAAGGGATTGGAGGGAGGAATTGGGACTGTTTTGTTATTATAAGACATTTGCACTACTTGTAAAGTGGTATAGTGTTATTTGAAAGTGGATATGAACTAGCCATACATGTATATAGAAAACTCTAGAACAACCACTAAAAAAGAAGTATAAAAAACTAAGAAAGGAGAGAAAATATAACCATATAAAATGCTCAATTAAAACCACAAAAAGCAGAAAAAGAGTGGAAAACGAAAATAGGAGTAAAGAACAAGGGCAAAGAATAGAAAACAACAAATATGATAGATATTAATCCAACTAGATGAATAATCACTTTAAACATCAGTGGTCTAAACACACCAATTAAAAAAGATTGTCAGAGGCTGGGCGCGGTGGCTCACGCCTGTAATCCTAGCACTCTGGGAGGCCGAGGTGGGTGGATTGCTCAAGGTCAGGAGTTCGAAACCAGCCTGAGCAAGAGCGAGACCCCGTCTCTACTAAAAATAGAAAGAAATCAATTGGACAACTAAAAATATATGGTGGCCCATGCTTGTAGTCCCAGCTACTCGGGAGGCTGAGGCAGTGGGATCACTTGAGCCCAGGAGTTTGAGGTTGCTGTGAGGTAGGCTGACGCCACGGCACTCACTCTAGCCCGGGCAGCAGAGTGAGACTCTGTCTCAAAAAAAAAAAAAAAAAAAGATTGTCAGAATGCATAAACAAATGTGACCTAACTGTATGTTGTTTACCAGAAACCCACTTTAAATATAAGGACACATAGATTAAAAGCAAATGGATGGAAAAAATATACCATGCTAATACTAATCAAAAGTAAGTAGAAGTAGCTATATTAATTTCAGACAAGGCAAATTGCAGAGCAAGGAAAGTTATCAGGATAAAGAGGGCCATTACATAATGGTAAAAGGGTCAATTCTCCAAGAAGACACAACAATCCTTAATGTGTATGCACCTAGCAAGAGCATAAAAATACATGGGGCAAAAACTGATAGAAGTTGTCAACTTGAATGACAGACAGATAGGGAGACTCTCTAAAAGAAATGATATTTACTCAGGAGTACCTTTGCAATGGGAATACACGTGCCATAGAAAACTATGTGTGCATTCAGGGAGACTGAGGCAAGGGGGAGTTTTCAAAAGCAAAATGAGGAAGATCATGTAAGTGGTTTTGAATCAATTAACCTTAGCTACAGGAATCCATAATAAGGTGGCATCTGTACAAGGTTTGACAGGCAGTTGCTAGGTAGATGTCTTGGAGAAGTATTTTCTGTGTAAGTTTGAGGTGGACTTTGTGCATTGCTGTGGTTTTTGAAGAGTCTTTTGTGGTAGTTCTTGTTATTAAACATGTGTGCATGAGAATCTTCCTGTCATAGACTTTCCAGGCTCCATTTGTCAGAGTTTTAACACAAGCGACTCCATTTTGATTCTGACAACTTTCATAAAGTACAAGGAAAAAATAGATGGATTTATGATTATAGTTGGAGACTTCAACACCCCTGTATCATCAATAAACAGATCCAGCAGCCATAAAGCCATTAAGGACATAGTCGAACTCAACAACACCATCAATTGACTGGATAAAACTGACATCTATTGACTACTTCATCTAACAACAGTAGAATACACATTCTTCTCAAGCTCACATGAAACACTCACCAAGACAGACTGCATTCCAGGACATGAAACAGACCTTAATAAATTTAAAAGAATAGAAATCATACAATGGCTGCTGTCAGACCACAATGGAATTAAACTAGAAATCAATAATGGAAAGATAGCTGGAAAATCCCCAAATACTTAGATATTAAACAACACACTTCTAAATAATGTAGGGATCAAAGAGGAAATCTCAAGAGAAATTTAAAAATATTTTGAACTAAATGACATTGTTAGGAGAATGAGAAGACAAGCTACAGACTGGGCAGAAATATTTGCAAAAGACATATCTGATAAAAGACTTACCCAAAATATACAAAGAACACTTAAAACTCAACAATAAGAAAATAAATATGCAACTTATCAAAATGAGTGGGATGCAGTGAAAGCAGTGCTTGGAGGGAAATTTATAGCACTAAGTGTATATGTTAGGAAAGAAGAAAGATCTAAAATCAATAACCTAAGCTTCCACCTTAGGAAACTAGAAAAAAGAAGCAAATTAATTCCAAAGTAAGCAGAAGAAAAATAATAAAAATCAGAGCAGAAATCAAGGGAATTGAAAACAAGAAATCAATAGAGAAAATTAACAACAAAAGCTGGTTCTTCATAAAGATCAATAAAATCAATAAGCCTCTAGCCAGGCTAACTAATAAAAAAAGAGGGAAAACACAAATTATTAATATCAGAAATGAGAGAAGGGACACGACTACAGATCTCATAGACATGAAAAGGATAATAAAGGGCCGGGTGCAGTGGCTCACGCCTGTAATCCTAGCACTCTGGGAGGCTAAGACGAGAGGATCACTCAAGGTCAGGAGTTCCAAACCAGCCTGAGCAAGAGCGAGACCCCGTCGCTACTAAAAAAATCAAAAGAAATTAATTGGTCAACTATAAATATATAGAAAAAATTAGCTGGGCATGGTGGTGCATGCCTGTAGTCCCAGCTACCCAGGAGGCTCAGGCAGAAGGATTGCTTGAGCCCAGGAATTTGAGGTTGCTGTGAGCTAGGCTGATGCCACGGCACTCTAGTCTGGGCAACAGAGTGAGACTCTGTCTCAAAAAAAGAATAAATAAAATAAAATAAAAAAATAAAAGGATAATAAAGAAATATTATGAACAACTCTAAGCCCACAAATTTGATAACCTAGATGGAATGAACCAATTCCTTGAAAGGCATGATCTTCCAAAACTCAAAGAAGAAGAAATAAACAATTTGAATAGAACTATATCTATTAAAGAAATTGAATCAATATTTATTAACCTTCCAAAACCGAAAGAATAAGGCCCAGGTGGGTTCACTGGCAAATTCTACCAAACATTTAAGGGAGAAATTATACACATTCTCTATAATCTCTTCCAGAAGATAGAAACAGAGGGAATACTTACTACTTCATTCTATGAGGCCATCATTATCCTAATACCAAAACTCAACAGAGATATTACCAGAAAAGAAAACTACAGATCAACATCTCTTATGAACATCAACACAAAAATCCTCAACAAAAGATTAGCAAATCAAATCCAACAATGTATAAAAACAATTACATGCCACAATCAAGTGGGATTTATCCCAGGTTTGCAAGGCTGGTTCAACATTTGAAAATCAATTAATGTAATCTAATTCATCAATCAACAGGCTAAAGAAAAAAAGCACATGATCATATCGATAGACACAGAAAAAGCATTTGACGAATTCAACACTAATTCATGATAAAAACTCAGCAAACCAGCAATAAAGAAAAACTTCCTCAACTTGATATAGAACATCTGCAAAAAACCCTGGAGATAACATTATACTTAACGGTGAGAAATTAGAAGCTTTCTCACTAGGATTATGAACAAAGCAAGAATGTACCTCTCACCACTTAGTTCCAACATCATACTGGAAGTCCTAGCTAATGCAATAAGGCAAGAAAAAAATTAAAAGGTATATGATTGGGAAGGAAGAAATAAAACTGTCTTCGCTAGAGATGGCATGATTGTCTATGTAGAAAACCCAAAAGAACTGAAAAAAAACCTCTTGGAACTAATCATTGATTATAGCAAGTTGCAAGATACAAGGTTAATTTACAAAAGTAAATTGCTTTTCTATATAACAGCAATGAAGAAGTAGAATTTGAAAGTAAAGCCACAACACCATACAATACCATTTACATTGCAACCTCTGAAAATGAAATACTTAGGTATAAGTCTAACAAAGTATGTACAATACCTATATGAGGAAAACTGCAAAACTCTGATGACAGAAATCAAAGAAGAACTATATAAATGGAGAAATATTCCATGTTCATGGACAGGAAGACTCAATATTGTCAAGACTTCAGTTCTCCCCAGGTCAATCTATAGATTCAATGCAATCCCAGTAAAATTCCCAACAAGTTATTTTGTGGATATTGACAAACTGATACTAAAGTTTATATGGAGAGGCAAAAGACCCAGACTAGCCAACAAAACATTGGAAGAGAAGAAAAAGTCAGAGGACTGACACTATGTGATTTCAAGACTTACTATGGGCCGGGCGTGGTGGCTCACACCTGTAATCCTAGCACTCTGGGAGTCTGAGGCAGGTGGATCGCTCAAGGTCAGGAGTTCCAAACCAGCCTGAGCAAGAGCGAGACCCCGTCTCTACTGAAAAATAGAAAGAAATTAATTGGCTAACTAAAAATATATAGAAAAACTTAGCTGTGCATGGTGGTGCATACCTGTAGTCCCAGCTACTCAGGAGGCTGAGGCAGGAGGATTGCTTGAGCCCAGGAGGTTTGAGGTTGCTGTGAGCTAGGCTGATGCCACGGCACTTTAGTCTGGGCGGCAGAGTGAGACTCCGTCTTAAAAAAAAAAAAAGATTTACTATGAAGCTACAATAATCAAGTAATCAAGACAGTGTGGTATTGACAGAAGAAGAGACAAATAGATCAATGGAACAGAATATAGAGCCCAGAAACAGATCTACAAAAATATGGTCCACTGATGTTTGATAAAGGAATAAGGGCAATAAAATGAATCAAAGATAGTCTTTTCAACAAATGGTGCTAAAACAACTAGAAATCCACATGCAATAAATGAATCTAGACACAGACTTTACACCCTTAACAAAAATGAACTCAAAATAGGCCATAGATCTAAATGTAAAATGCAAAGCTATGTATATTTAACTCATAGAAGATAACATGGGAGGAAACCTAGATGACCTTGGGTATAGTGATGACTTTTTTAGATAAAACACCAAAGGCATGATCCATGAAAGGAAGAATTAATACTCTGGACTTAATTAAAATTAAAAGCTTCTGCTCCACAAAAGACACTGTAGACACTGTTAAGAGAATAAGACAAACTACAGACTGGGGGAAAATATTTGGAAAAGACATATCTGATAAAGGACTCATCCAAAATATACAAAGAACACTTAATACTCAACAATAAGAAAACAAACACTCCAATTAAAAAGTGAGCAAAAGACCTGAACAGACACCTCACCAGAGAAATTATATAGATGAGAAATAAGCAGAAGAAAAGACACTCAACTTCACATGTCATTAGGTAATTACAAATTAAAACAACAATGCAATAACACTAATACCTATTACAATGGCCCAAATCCAAAACACTTACAACACCAAATGTTGGCAAGGATTGGAGCATAAACTCTCATTCATTGCTAGTGGGAATGCAAAATGGTACAGCTACCTTGAAAGACAGTTTGTGAGCTTCTTACAAAACTAAACATACTCTTACCATATGATCCAGCAATTGTGCTTTCTGGCATTTATCAAATTGAGTTGAAAACGTATGTCCACACAAAAACCTGTGCAAAAATGTTCATAACAGCTTTATTCATTATTGTCAAAACTTCGAGGTAACCAAGATGTCTTTCTGTAGGTGAATGGATTGATAAGCTGTGGTGTATCTTATTCATTCAATGGAACATTATTTAGTGCTAAAAAGAAATGAACTGTAAGGCCATGAAAAGCCATGAAGGACCTTTAAACAATTACTAAGTGAAGGAAGCCAACCTGAAAAGGCTACATACTGTGTGATTCCTACTATATGACATTCTGTAAAAGGCGCAACTATGGAGACGGTAAAAGGATCAGCAGTTGCCAGGGGCCGGGGTCCGAGGACAGGATGCACAGGTGGAGCACAGAGGACTTTTAGGGCATTGAAACTATTCTGTATGATAGTACAATGGTGGGTACATGTCATATACATTTGTCAAAACCCATAGACTATATAGCATTAAGAGTGAACCCTAAGGTCAACTATGGACTTTTGGTGACAACAATGTGTCAATATAAGTTCATCTACTGCAACAAATTTTGATAGTGGAAGAGACTGTGTGTGGGAGCAGGGGGTATATGGGAAATCTCTGTGCTTTCCACTCAGTTTTGCTGTGAAGCTACTCACTACACATCCTACAGACAATTCAAATGTTATAGTATAATGACTCTATGCCAATACATTTAAAATTTTGGATGAAATGATGGTCACATGTCTTGAAAAATGCAACTTACCAAATGTTACAGAAGACACTATAATCTTATATTTATTAGGAAAATTGTATCAGTAATTAAACATTTTCCCACAAAGAAAACTCCAAGTCCACATGGTTTGACTGCTAAATTCTTCCAGACAGTAAAGGAAGAAATAACACCAGTTTTACACAAACACTTACAGAGAATAGAGGGGGCGGAAAAAAAGGGAACATTTCCTAACTTTTGGGATGAGGGCAGCATAACCTTGATATTAAAACCGAACTAGTACATTATAAGAAAGGATAATTGGAGAGCAATTTCTGTCAAAACACAGATACAAAATCCTAAACAACATAATAGCAAATCAAATCCAGTGTTATATAAAAATGATAATGCCTCATGACAAATTTGAATTCATTCCAGGAATGTGAGGTTGACTTCCCATTTGAAAACCAATTATGTAACTCACCACATTAAAAGTATTAAGGAGTAAAATCATATTTTAATAAGTATTTAAAAAGCGTTTGATAAAAATCCAACATTTGTTTATGATAAAATTTCTTAGCAAATTAAGAATAAGAGGAAATTTTCTTAATCTGATAATGCACATGTTTTTAAAAAGCAAACTTCATACTAAGTGATATAAAGTATTAAAAACTCTCCCTCTGAGAGCAGAACAAATTGAGGATGTCTACCACCGCTTCTATTCAATAGTGTAGAAAGTTCTAGCCAGTAAAATAAAGCAAGAAAAAGAGCTAGGTGCAGTGGCTCATATCTGCAATCCCGGTGCTTTGGGAGGTCAAGGCAGAAGGATTGCTTGAGGCCAGGAGTTTTGAGAGCACTCTAGGCAATATAGGGAGACCTCATCTCTAAAAAATAAATAAAATTAGCTGGGTACTGTGGCACATACCTATAGTCCTAGCTACCTGGGAGGTTAAGGCAGGTGGATTTTTTGAGCACAGGAGTTTGAAGTTGCAGAATGAGCTGTGATCATACCACTCACTGTGTGCCAGCCTGGGCGACTAAGCAAGACCCCATCTCTTAAAAAAAAAAAAAGTAGAAAGAAAGAAAAGATATAAGCTTTGAAAAGAAAAAACTACAACTGTGGCTCTCTCCATTGATGACATGATTATGTAGGTAGGAAAATTTTTAAAACTACAGATTTGCTATACATTTAGCAAAGTTGCTGGAAACAAGGTTGATATACAAAAATTTCTATAAGCTGGCAATAGCAATCAGAAAATGAAAAAAATTTCATCAACAATACCATTTTTTAAAGTTAAAAATCCCCAAATACCTAGGAATAAATTTGACAAATATGTTCATGATTTTATATAGAAAACTACAAATTATTACCGAGAGAAAACAAAGACCTTTCAAAAAAACATAGATGGCTGGGTGCAGTGGCTTATGCTTGTAATCCCAGCATTTTGGGAGGCTGAGGCTGGAGGATTGCTTGAGGCCAGGATTCCAAGACGAGCCTAAGCAACAAAGTGGAATCCCCATCTCTACAAAAAAATATAAAAAATTAGCCGGGCATAGGGGGTCATGCCTATAGTCCCAGCTACTTGGGAGGCTGAGCCAGAAGGATTGCTGGAGCCCAGAAATTTGAGGTTGCAGTGAGCTATGATGATGCCACTTCATTCTAGCCCAGGTGACAGAGTGAGACTCTGTCTCAAAAAATAAAAAAAATGAATAAAAACTATAAATAAATGACTACATATTTATAATCTCATGTATACGATCCTGTCTCAAAAGAACAAAAACAGGGCCAGGCTCAGTGGCTCATGCTTATAATAATAAGCACTTTGTGAGGCTGAGGCAGTAGGATCACTTGAGCTAAGGAGTTCAAGACCAGACTGAGCAAGAGCAAGACCCCGTCTCTGCTAAATATAGGAAAATTAGCTGGGCATTGTGGTGCAAGCCTGTAGTCCTAGCTACTTGGGAGGCTGAGGCAGGAGGATCACTTGAGCCCAGGAGTTTGAGGTTGTAGTGAGCTATGAGGATGCCACTACACTCTAGCCCAGGACAACAGAATGAGATTCTGTCTCAAAAAAACGAAAACAGAAAAACAAAAATGGAGATATACTGTGTTAATAGATTGGAAATGTCATATTATAAAGTGGTTAATTCGTCCCCCAGTTGATCTACAGATTCAGTATAACCTCAATATGACCTCATCGACTGCCAGTGGAATGTAAAATGATACAACCTCTTTGGAAAATAGTTTTACATTTCCTCCAAAAGATAAATGTCATGTTAGCATGTGGCCTAGCAATTTCAATCCTAGGTATACATCTAAGAGAAATGAAAACATATGTCCACAAAAAAACTTGAGAATGAATGTTCACAGTGACATTATTCATAATAGCCAAAATGTACAAACAACCGATGAATAGATAAACAAATGCGGTATATCCATGCAATGAAATGTTGCTCAACCATGAGAAGGAATGAAGTAGTGATAGATGCTACAAGGTGGATGAACCTTGCAAACATGATGGTAAGTGAATGAAGCCAGCTATAAAAGCCTGCGTATTGGCTGGGCTTGGTGGTTCACACCTGTAAACCTACCACTCTGGGAGGCTCAGGTGGGAGGATTGCTTGAGGTCAGGAGTTTGAGACCAGCCTGAGCAAAAGCAAGACCCTATCACTACTGAAACTAGAAAAAATTAGCCGGGCATGGTGGTTCCCACCTGTAGTCCCAGCTACTCAGGAGGCTGAGGCAGGAGGATCACTTGAGCCCAGGAGTTTGAGGTTGCTGTGAGCTAGGCTGACACCACAGCACACTAGCCTGGGCAACAGAGCGAGACTCTGTCTCAAAAATAAATAAATAAATAAAAATAAAAAATAAAAGACTACATATTTATGATCCCATGTATATGAATTGTCCAGAACAGGCTTATCTATAAAGACAAAAGGTAGAATTGTCTATGATTGGGCATAGAGTGGGGGAGAATGAGCATGGGTTTGTTCTTGGAGGGTGATGAAAGTGTCCTAAAATTGATTGTGGTGATGACTGCACAACTCTATAAAAATACTAAAATCCACTGAATTAAACACTTATTTAAATGAATGAATTGTGTGGTATATGAATTATATCTCAATAAAACTACTTTTTAAAAAAATTTTAAAATTCCTGAAGGTTTTTTTTCTTTTGGTGGAAACTGACAAGCTGATTCTAAAATTTGTAGGAAAATGCAAAAGGCTAAGAACAACAAAGCCAACCATAAAGAAGTACCGAGTTGGAGGACTTAAACTACCCGTTAGTAAGATTATTACAAAGCTACAGTAACTAAAACAGTTAGTGTTAGTAAGCAGACAGACAGCTAGACAATGGGACACAACAGAGAGTCCAGAAATAGGCCACACTTCTATGCACCAAAGAGATGATGCGGGAAAAGAACAACCTTTTCAATAAATGATACTGGATACATTTGACATTCACGTGGGAAAAGATGAACTCCGACTACTACTACCTCATATTATACGGAAAAATTAGTCCTAAATGGATGATTAATCCAAACGTGAAAACAATGGAAAAATTCGGAAGGAAAATTATTTGTCACCTAGAATTCTATATCCAGTAAAATTATCAATCAAGTGTGAGGGCAGACTAAAAACATTTTCAGATGTTCAAAGTTTCAGAAATTGTACCCCCTCTACACACCTTCTCACGAATCTATTGGAGGATGAGCTCTTAAGAAACAAGAGAGTAAGACAAAAACGAGAAAGACACGGGCTTCAGGAAATTTGGGAATCAAATCTCTGGAAAAGGCAAAGGGAACCCGGGGCAGATGGAGCAGGAGATCACAGCTGGAGAGATGTCCTCCGGGGCTTTAGACAGCAGCTGTCAGGATTGGGGTGGATCGAAAGCCTTCAGAAGCGATTGCTTCAAGCAGAAGAAAGTGACAAAATATCTGATGTGTCTGAGCATCCCCACAGAGGATTTGGACGACAGGGATTGAAACAGTGGTAACTACATAGAAAACTAAATGAACCTCGGCAACAACGAAACACGATAATTATTAACTCCACGAGGAACAGAAAGCAAAAATGATCACAGCGCAATATACCGCTCAGATAAGAATAACAATTGCACAGTTATTATAAGGTAAGCACTCAATATTGGTCTAACCAAAATGATCGTGTAATTGAGGCGTTGGTGGGATAGGAAGTGTGACCAATTGTGGTCAAAGTGAATGGTTAGAAAGTAAATCCTCACCTTCTGTACTAGGAAGTCAAAAGGTTATGCCCAAGACTGAAAAATCCAGAATTCAGAACAAATATATGTTATTTAGAGATATAGAGAATAGCTTTAAAAAAATCAGCTGATTGCATTGAAATTCACTGGTTCCGGGGATGAGGAAATCAGTGTGAAGGAAGATGGAAGCACTGTTTTCTTTACATGCAGTGTTGATTCTTGGCATCTGAATTAAACCCACTCTCTCTATACACACACACACACACACACACACACACACACACACACACACACACACCTTTGGTAAAAAAATTTCTTTCTTTTTTTTTTGAGATGGGTTCTTGCCCAGGCTGGCATGCAGTGGCACAATCCCAGCTCACTGCAGCCTGGAACTCCTGGGCTCAAATGATGCTTCTGTCTTGGCCTCCTGAGTTGCGATTACAGGCATGAGCCACCGCACCCAGCTACCTTTGGTGATAAGCAGAACTACATTTTTAAAAAGTAACTGTGGGCTGGGCACGGTGGCTCCCACCTGTAATTCCAGCACTTGGGGAGGCCAAGGTGGGCGGATTGAATTTCAGTAAAGTCGAGGACTTCTGTTCATCAACAGACACCACTCAGTGAAAAGGCAAGCCATAGAGTGAAAGATATTTTTAATATATGTATCTGACATAGGACTTATGTCCAGAACCCATCAAAAATATCCTACAAAATAAGAGAAAAATGCGAACAATCCAATTTTTTTTCCCCTTTTCCACCAGTCATTTATTGAGATTTTAAAAATTTCCCCACATTCCCAAAGTAGAAGACAACGAACAATCCAATTTTTAAGAAAAATGGGCAAATAACTTATTAATAATGTGTTTTTCATAAAGGAGGATACCCAAGTGGCTAACAAACATGTGAAAAGGTGTTCAGCACAGTTATCAGAGAAGGTAAATCAATACCACAATGAGATGCCACGACCCAGTTACTAGAATGGCTGAAGTTTAAAAGACTGACAACGCTAAGTTTTGGCCAGGATGCGGCCACTGGAACTCTCGTACTGCTGGAAGGAGTGTGAATTTGTACAGTCGCTTTAGAGAAAACTCTGGAAATGACTACTAAAGCTGAATGTATGCATTCCCTATAATCTAGCAGGCTCACTTCTGACTTTGTATCCAACCAAAGTGCACGTATATGTGTGCCAATGGGACATGTGCAAGTTTGTTTGTAGCCACGTTACTCCTAACAGTAAAACACACGAAGAATCCAAATGGGTCAATAAATTGTGGTACATTCATTCAACGGAGCAGGATACGGCAATGCCAAAGGACAAACCACTGCTGCATGGGACAACACAGATGCATCTCACAAATATGTTTCCATTTATATAAAGTTAAAAAGAAGCAAAATTATTCCATAGCGATAGAAGTTGGTCATCTCAGGGAGGGCAATACTTGGATGGGGTATGAAAGAGACTTCTAAGGTACTGGGGACGTTCTATATCTTGATCTGGTTGTCATATGGGTGTGTTCACTTTGTGAAAAAATGTTCATGGAGATATACACCAAAGATTTGTGCACTTTTTGGTAAGTATGCTATATCTCGCTTTTTAAAATTACTCTGCCCAGGCACCCGGCTAGCTCAGTCGGTAGAGCATGAGAGTCTTAAAATTCCTCTTCCCGCTGGGCGCGGTGGCTCACGCCTGTAATCCTAGCACTCTGGAAGGCTGAGGCGGGCGGATTGTTTGAGCTCAGGAGTTCGAGACCAGCCTGAACAAGAGTGAGACCAGCTTGAGCAAGAGTGAGACCCCATCTCTACCAAAAATAGAAAAAATTAGCCAGGCATGGTGGCACATGCCTGTAGTCCCAGCTACTTGGGAGGCTGAGGCAGGAGGATTGCTTGAGCCCAGGAGTTTGAGGTTGCAGCGAGCTATGATGACACCACTGCACTTCAGCTGGGGCAACAGAGTGAGACTCTTGTCTCACACACAAAAAAATTACTCTTCCCCTTTCCTCTTTCCCTCCCTTCCCTTTCCTTCCTTTGTTTTCCCTTCCCTATTTTTCCTTACCTGAACACCTCAGCCCAAAAGTCATTAGGTAGGCCAGAGCAAGGCAGGCACTCACGGTGGGGGGACTGGGAGCCACAGTGTCCCAGAGCAAAGTAGCCGAGCCGGAGAAGGGTGATGAGGACACCGCCCTGGGGGAGGGGCAGCTGGTAGCGTTAGCCAGCCTGGCTGGGGTGAGGACATTGGAATGGCCCCGCGTAGTTCAGCAGACCCCAGCTGAGGAGGGCATCTGTACATGGGGACAGCCTGGCATGGGAAGTTGGAACCAAAGTAGGGTTAAGAAGGATTCCATGTATAGACGTGGCCAGGTGTAGGGGATCAGAGCCTAAGAAGAGTAAGGACGGGATCCACAGGGGAGGAGGTAGCAGCAGAGATAGAGATTGGTTACAAATAGGGGAATTGATCAAATAAGTAAAGATATTAAAAATAATGGAAGCCAGGTTTCTTGCTGTTGGAGAAGGAAGTTACAAATAGGGAAAGGGAGAAAACTAGAAAATGAACCCTGTGGTGCTGGATTGGAATTGGAAGTATCTATATGAATCCATAATTTATTTTATTTATTTATTTATTTATTGAGACAGAATCTTACTCTGTTACCCAGGTAGAGTGCCGTGGCGTCAGCCTAGCTCACAGCAACCTCAAACTCCCGGGCTCCAGCCATCCTCCTGCCTCAGCCTCCCGAAGCTGGGACTACAGGCATGCGCCACCATGCCCAGCTAATTTTTTCTATATATATATTTTTTAGTTGTCCAATTAATTTCTATTTTTAGTAGAGACGGGTTCTCGCTCTTGCTCAGGCTGGTCTCGAACTCCTGAGCTCAAATGATCCGCCCGCCTCGGCCTCCCAGAGTGCTAGGATTACAGGCGTGAGCCACTGTGCCTGGCCCATAATTTTCAATATATACAGGTAAGTATGGAAATGTAGCTGTGAGTGTGTGTGGCAGCAGTTCCCCAGCACTGCTCAGCAAGAAGGCTTGGGAGCATGGCATTCCAACAGCAGTAGGCACCTAGTGCCCACAACTTGGTTTCTAAGTATCATTTTCCACTAAGAGGAACCAGAACCCTTTGGGAGAATGGCTGGTTTGGAGGCTGGAGTGGGGAATGTATGAAATGAGCCTGGAACATCTCGTGCCAGGAAGTGGGGAACTGCTAAAAGGATGGGGACTCCCAAGTCAGCTTGGGCTGCCGGAACAAAACATCACAGACTGGGTGGCTTTGATGACAGGCATTTTATTTTCTCACAGCTCTGGAGGCTAGAAGTCCAAGGTTAAAGTATTGGCAGGGTTGGTCTCCCTGGGGCCTCTCTCCTTGGCTTGCAGATGGTGGCCTTTCTTCTGTGCTCAAGCTCTCCTGGTGTCTCTTCCCCTTCTTACAAAGATGACAGGCCTGTTGGATTGGGGCCCCAAAGACATCAAAGACAAAAAGGCTCCCACCAGCTGCATCTGGACAATTTCAGCATCGAAATAATAACCTTGATATGGATGGAACTAAATCAAGAAATAAGTGAAGAAAAGATAAAGCTTTTCCATTAAGTAGAATGACAGAAGGATGGAATTAGATAATCACCATTTGGCAATCATGGACTGAATGTTTGTGTCCTCGTAAAATTCATATGGAAATCCTATCCCTGCAAAGTGGTGATATTAGGAGATGGTGCCTTTGGGAGGTTCCTAGGCCATGAGAGTGGAGCCCTCAGGAATGGGATTAGTGCCCTTACAAAAGAGACCCCAGAGAGCTCTCTCATTCTCTGCCATATGAGGATGCAATGAGAAGGTGGCCGTCTGCAGCCCAGAAGAGAGCCCTCACCAGCCCCTGACCGTGCTGGCACCCTAATGTCAGACTTCCAGCTTCCAGAACTTTCAGCAGTAAATTTCTGTTGTTTATAAGCCACCCAGCCTATGGGACTGTGTTATAGCAATCCAAACAAAAACAGCAACCATCATAATAAAAATATTTCAGCCAGGAGACATCAATGGATGCTAACATTAATGGGCACAATTTGGCTGAGGAAAGGAACTTTATGTAGCCTCAAAGTTCCTCCCCACAAGAAACTCAATAATTGTAATGGGAAAAGGAGTAACTCTATGTAGATAAAGCTGATAGACACCACCTTAATCAAGTGATCAGAGTTAACATCATCAGTAATGGGACAAATTGAAATCATGCACCACCCAATAAGACACACTGAGAGCACAGCATCACTCTGTGATTCAAAATTTATGACTTGAATCTAATCATGAGGACACATCACACAAACCCAAACTGAGGGACATGCTACAAAGTCATGGCCTGTAATCTTCAAATTTTACAAAGTCATGAACATCAAGGAAAGACTGAGGACAGATGCAACATAAGATACTGGATTGGGTCTCTTTGTGACAAAAGTCATTATTGGGACAAATGGCAAAACATGAATAAATTATGGTAATGTATCTATATTTTTTATTTTACATATTTTGCATCACGGTTGTTTAAGAGAATGTCTTGTTTGTAGGATTTCGGGGTAAGAAAACATCATGTTGGCAATTTACTCTCAAGTGCTTCAGAAAAAAAAGTTCTTTGCACTATTCTTGGAACCTTTCTATAAACTTGAAGTGATTTCCAAACTTAAAAAATGGTGACAAAAAAGCTTATAAAAATTATGTGTATGGGGACACTGTGTGTGTGTCTATATGCTAGCAGCCAAGGGGTGGAATGTTTTGGACATCCATTGTCTCTGCCTGCCTTAGCTTTCATTTCTCCTTCTTCCAGAAACAGCATCCAGATTTTATTTGGGGCAACTGTCCCTCCCCCTGCTCTTGGTCCACATGTTGCTGGTGTGGGCATGAGCCCAAGTCAAGCAGCATATTTTATCTGCCTGGCTGTGGTCATTGGTTTAGGGAAGGACACATGACTTAAGTCAGCTCAATAGGGGTCAATCTTGGGATTTTTTTCCCCCTGAAACTATTGTGAAAGAGGCTGTTTTTCTACTGGAGTTGCTTAGCTTTTAGAAAATAAGCCTAGGGTGGCTGCCTGAGACCACTACATGGAGCTGAACTATCCAGGGAAGAAAAGGCCATTTCAGAGAAAGAAAGAAGAGAGAGAGAGAAACTGAGGCTTTGTGATATCACTTTAGCCCATTGATCCAGCTGCATTGGCTTAAACAAGCCAGATAGCTTTAATTTTCTGTTTAAGCCACTTTGAGCGAGGCTGTTGGCACTTGCAACCAAAAGCATCATGACTAATATTAGGAAATTCCTAATTCAGCTGGGCTGGAGCTGAGAGGGTGGGGCCGGCGGGGAGAGCTGTAGCTGACAGCCAGGCTTGGCAGGGCTTCTGGGCACTGGGATTCAGCGGGAGTTCTTAGGGCCCGTTGGGGCTTCTGAATGTGCTTTTGGAGAAGTGATGTGAGCAGGTGACAGGGAGACAGTGACCAAGCAGAAGTCCTTGAGTAACTTTGGACAAAGCTTGGGCTCAGGTTTATTTCCAATCAACCCCACCTCATAACAGCTTGCTGCCCAGTCCAAAGCCCAGTGTCCACACCCTTGGCACAGCCCTGACCAGAGCTGCCTGCAGGCCTGGTCCTGATCCTCCTTCCAGCCCTGTGGTAACCAGGCCTTGCATTTCTCCACCTTGTCTTGGTTTACAAAGCGCCCTGTCTCCAGATCGTGCAATTAAGCATGAGGACAACCCTATGAGGGAGGCAGGGCTGGGATTATTCTCATTTTACAGGTGTGAAAAATAAGCCTCAGAGAGGTAAAGCAACCTGTCCAAAGTCACACAGCTATTTGGTGGCATAGTCAGGGTTAGGGAAAAAGGTTCCTCTCTCCAAGTCCAGAGCTCTTTCTAGAGCTCCTCAAGTTTTGGAATTTCTGAGAGGGGGGCTGGGATGGGAGATGCGGTGGAAGACAGGATCCTCCCCTGGATTGAGAGACTGTCCTTGTATGAGTGGGGAGGAGGCCAGACTTTCAGAGGCAGGTGAGTCCCTCGGGTGAGGAAAGAAGGCTGAGAACACTGTCAGGGGCTCAGAGTCTGTCGGGGTGGGGTGGGGGAGCTCTGCAGTAGAATCCTTGTTTCCCTGGGTAGGACACAAGGGCACTCCACAACAGGCACTGGGCTGGGCCCTGAGGAGTCAGTAATTGAGGAAGGATCAGGGCTGTCCCCATGCCCAAGGAGCCCCGTGTTTAGCACAAGAGGTGTGAATAGGAAACAGTAAACTAACACCACAAATAAGATGAACAATAATTAAATATATTATCTAATATATACTACATGTTTACTTCCACCAGGCACTGTTCTAGCTACCTTAGGTTCTCAACAATCTTATGAAAAAGATTTATTATCCCATTTTAGAGATGAGGAAACTGAGGAAAAGAGAAGGGAGGTAATTTGCCCATCTATGCTCAATCGCATCGCTGGGAAAAGGAGCGGCTGGGATTTGAACTGGAATTCTGATCCCAGAGCCCAAGCTGTCATAATATGGTTACCCGCCTCCTGCAAGAATGCTCTGAGCACCCTGCTACCGACCGGCCAGGCACCCTGTTGGGTGCCCTGCCCCTCCCAGAGCGGATCAGAGCGTGGGCGCCGGGAGGGGCTGTTCGGGACCCTGACGGGGGCGGTTAGGGGCGGCTTCCTGCAGAGGCGGGACCCAAGGTGAGACTTTGAAGGGTGACAGGAGCCAGAGATGCCCAAGAGTGAGTGGGGGGTGGGACAGTAGGTGGAGAGGAGACTGTTCCAGGTGGAGGAGGACAGGATCCGCTCTGGGCGGGATGCCCCAGGGCGTCGGAGGCCCAGGAAGGGAGCTCAGGCGGGCCAAGGCGGTGGGGCCCGCGGACAGAGAGAACCAGGCGGGACGCAGCTGCCCGCACGTTCGCCTGCCAGGAGCGGGAGGCAGGGCCTAGGGGAGGCTGGGGGCTGGGGTCCTCCTAAAGACGAGGAGACCACTGTGCTGGGAACAGAGCAGGAGGAACAATGAGGCAAGCCTAGGGGGACCACCCTGACTGCTGCCTTTCGGAGAAAGAGCTGGACAGGAGCGAGGCGGGCACAGGGAGAGGAGAAGGGAGGCTGGCAGGAGGAAGGAGACAGCAGCTGGGAGCCAGCCCCGGGACAGAGAGATTTTAGAGGGAGAGGTCCAAGCCCCAATCCATGGCATTTTGTGGGGGAAGTTAAAAGCCCACGCTTGGCTGTCAGACCTCGGTTGCAAGCAGATGTTGCCACTCACTGGCAATGCAACAAAGGGCAAGTTACTTAACCTCTCTGAACCTCAGTTTCTGCATCTGTAAAGTGGAGCTAATGATCCATATATCTCATAGGGTGGTTGTGAAGATTGAGACAAGGTAAGCCCAGAGCCCACTACTAAGTCCTAAGTAAACGAAAGCCATTATCATTCTGTAGTTTAGGTTGTTTTGCAGACATCTAAGTGTGAGAGAGCCTTGGGGGGAGCGTGCAGGGGCAGGAAAAGTCTTGAGTTCCTTTCCTAGCCCCTCTCTACAAGCTGGGTAGCTTTAGAGAGAAGCTGTCTGGGCTTCTGGGTCCTCATCTGCAAAATGGGTACACCAGAGCCGCCCTCACTAGACTTGGTGTGAGCAGGAGCTGGTGAGCCACCAGGCCACCAGCCCTGTGGGGCTCACTGGACAAACAGGGCTGCGGGATCTTAGGGGCCTCCCTGGATTCCCTGCAGGGATTTCTTTATCTGCTGTGGAATGCAGCCCAGACAGCAGGGAAGTGTTCCTTACACTCAACATCAGCGACCAGCAATGGGCGTGGAGCTTACCACCCACCACCAAGTTTAAGCAAATTGAAAAAGCACATTGTATTTCTAAAGTAATAAAAAATGCAGCTGTGTAAGAAGTAACATGAAGGATAATTGCCACATCTCACTGAGGGAGACAATAGCTTCTGAACGTTTTCACTGGTGTATCTGTGCCCCAGGTGACAATAAGGAGCCATAAGGAGTTTTCACATCCTGTCAGTTTCTTTTCTTACTCCTTATTTGTACTAAGTTAGAAAAATCCCAAACCACAATTATAGGTCATTAGAAACGGCAGCAAATGTTTGGTGGCTCTGTCAGACAGTTCCGGATTCAGACCAAACAGGAATCCAGAAATCACAGATTCTTCCTAAATTCGACTTCCCCTTCTCTTGGACACTGGGTTAACAGGTACAAAGCTTCCAAAAGCTAGAAGACTGAATATTTCAGAGAGAGAGAGAGAGAGAGAGAGAGAGAGAGTGGCAATTGGAGCCATAATCTTTCCTTTAGTTGAATTTGACTCCGGAAAGAATTCTTTAAGTTCTGATGTAATGTTTGGATGTGGTTTTTAAATAGTCTTAATAATATGTCATTGATTCCTTTCTCCTGCTCAGAAACAAAATCACCAAGTGTTGAGAAAGAATCAGACTCTCATAATGGAACCGTCGTACTGCCTTTTGGTTTTCAGAAATTCCGCTAACTTGGTACTCGACAGTAAACACTGCGATGGTTTGGTGACGTCCGGGCAATACCGATGTTGACTATATTGCCATCTAAGCAGGCCACTCACGATCTGAGAAGGGGTCCTGAGCAGCCTTCTCGATGACATGAGAAAGTAGTTTTATCTCAGCTGTGCTTTCAAAACTTCCTGTGGGAACTTTTTCCCTCCATAGCTAAAATATCGCATGGTGGAGAAACAGAATCTCCAGCTTCTTGCCCGTGTCTTTGCACAGCATACTGAAAAGAAGGATGCTCAGTGAGTGGGACTGGATCACAGACACAGTTTGCACTATTTCCTTCAACTCTGTATTAGGTAGGATTTAGGTTCAGCCGTTCACTAGAGGGATCCAAAATAACAGCAGCTTTAAAAAGACAGCAGTTCATTTCTCTCTCATCTAATAGTCCGAAGACAGGTGGTCCAGGGCTTGAAAAATGGCTCTCCATTAGTTTGTCTAGGGAATCCAGCCTCCGTCAATTTTTATTATTCTGCTACCCTTATGTCTTGCCCTCATCTGCATGCTCCAAGGCAGCTCACCACCACATGAGGTTCCCAGCAGCAGTTGGAGAAATTTGGAGAGGCATGGAGTGTCCTCTTCCTATAAGGGCCTGAAAGTCATACTTCTGCTCAAATCCCATTGGCCACAACATAGTCACATGACCAAAGCTAGCTGAAAGGAAGGATGGGAAATGTAGTTTTTAGTCTGGGTGGTCGTGTGTCCAGCTAAAAATCAGGAATATTATTACTATGAGCGGGAAGGGGAGAAGCAATAGTGGGGAACAATAACTGACATTGCCAAAATGCTGAAGAAATATCAGGAAACAGGGATATTTATTTAGGATATTTATCAGGCACAATTTATTTAATCCTTGGAGGGGTGCCCTCTGGACTGCAAAAGTAGCTGGTATTCCCTTGGCAGTGATTGCCAAGCCATCTTTTCAATTCATATCATGATTCACAAAAAAACTACCAAGCGGAGAATCCCTTTTCCTGAAACATGAGTTTTTGGGTTTTTTTGTTTTGAGACAGAGTCTCACTTTGTCGCCTTGAACTAAAGCACCGTGGCATCAGCCTAGCTCACAGCAACCTCAAACTCCTGGGCTCAAGTGATCCTCCTGCCTCAGCCTCCCGAGTAGCTGGGACTACAGGCGTGTGCCACCAGACCTAGCTAATTTTTTCTATTTTTAGTTGCCTGGCTAAATTTTTTTCTGTTTTTTAGTAGAGTTGGGGGTCTCACTCTTGCTCAGGCTGGTCTCGAACACCTGACCTCAAGTGATCCTCCCGCCTCGCCTCCCATAGTGTTAGGATTGCAAGTGTGAGCCACCGCGCCTGGACTTGAAACGTGGGATTTTAGTGATAAAACTAAAAGTTATCAAACACTTTTCTCTCGTATATGAACCACACATATGCTCAGTGTGTTTGGATTCTGCACATCATTGATTTTTAACCAGCTTCACACACATGGGCCTCTGTGAGTTTTTGAAAAGAGAGATCAGATAAAACCATTTCCTCCAGTAATTGATTAGGCCATCGGAGACTGTTTGAAGATCTTCACTTGCTCAAATGACAATACATTCACCGTCGTCTGTGGATAGTCCAAGCCTAACCTTAGAGGGACAAAAATTTATATTTTTTAATGAGGAGTATAAGATAGCAGAATTTAAAATCAAACTATTTTCTCATAATGTATGCAATTGATATTATGTGATATCTAATACTGTTGTTTGATAAAGGAAATTTGCTAAAAGTTGGTTCTTTATTCTGAGAGGAATGTGTGTCATTAATATTAATAACACAGCTGTGTTACAAGTTTCTCAGTGTTACTTTGTATCTGTGTTTTATTAAGAGGAGTGCAATCTTAAATGCTTTCTCTGTAGTTTTGTTTTTCTTCCTGCCTTTAGTGGGGGAAAAAAAATCCATCAATTTTGTTCTGGAGAGCTTATTTTGCTCGTGTTCTGGAAAAAAAAGTCTCTGATGGTTTACCAGAAAGGTCACTGAGCTTTGTTTGAAAATGATGTGAAAAGCTTGATGGCTTTATGCCACTATTTGACAAAGTTTCATAACATACAACACACTGGGGATTAAAATGGAATGGATCACCAGTCCAATGAAATCCAGTTACAGATATTTAACATCATACTCACTTTTTACACTTTTCTTTTTCAGCTGCTTGTGTGAAATCGTCAGACATGTCCCAGTTCTTAGAGATTTACGTTTTTTTGAACTAGATTCTTGTTTGCTACAAATTTACTTTTGAAACACTATTCTCAGTTGTAGTATTTGGGTTACTATTTTCATCACTCCACTTAAGCTGTAATTAACCACTTTTGAATCATTGGCTGATTATTTATATTGAGGATATTACACATCACAAAAGTAATAACCAAAACCCCGTAAGTGACATGAAAATATATTGCTTGAGACAAACTGCCAAGACAGATCAACCCAATTCAAATTAGCACATGCACAATGTTGTGGAATGTGACAGTTATTAAGAACAAAATTGGATTGTTGTGAGAATCTTAATCGGTTTTGCATTTCGAATTTATGAGTAGAGCAATTCCTTCCTTTTTTCCTGGGAAACCTCCAACACCTGAGGACCACTTTTACAGCTTGAGGGTCCTCTACCGGTCCACGGACCACACTTTAGGAAAATTCTATAGCCATTAAGTCTGCTGTCCGAATCATGAAATGCAGGAGGGGGATGTGTCCTGTTACCCTGGTCTCTGGCCACCTACAGCTGGAAGCTCTTTTTCTTGGCCAAGTGACATGTTAAGTGAGAGGAACACTTCTAGGTACCTAAGGGGCCATCCAAGGGAGATCCAGGACAATGTAATGACCAGAAGTCTGGGCAGCTCAGTTTGTAGGAGACTCATGGAAACATGGAGCATCTTTCAGGACTCAGCTCATGATGGGCAGCTCTGGTCACACAGTCACCTGATGTCCCTTGATGGGTGTTCTGGTTCTACCAGGGTCCCATAGCATGCAAGAAGCTGTTTTTTGAATAGCGTGTAATACTCCAATGCAGACCACCTTTCTCCAAAACCCTAGAGGCCTGCATTGTGATTCTGCTATTGGGGTGCTAAAGTATTCTTTGATGCTACAAATACCTTTAATACCGTAAGATCTGTGGGTCTTAGGGTCCAAGGGATAGGGCCTCTTGTACTACACCTGGAATTGTTGCTGAGCTCTTTGCTGCTCTGGGTCTCACTCAAATTTGGTAGCTTTTCATGTCACCCATAAACATGATCTTGAGAGTAGAGCGTGTTTTCTCCAGAGTTCAAGGGGGCCTACCAGATGTGCTTTCTTATTCGTGGTGCAATAATGTCTCCTTTTCTTTGGAGGGGATGTCTAGGCTACCAAACCCCTAAAGATCTCACTGATGCTTTGAGCCCCTAAATCTTTGTAGAGTTGTTTCCTTCCCACCCGATGGTATGCATGTGTCTTAACAAGTCTCCTGTCACTTCTTGCTCTTCTGATCCAACTACCAAGATATTATCGAAAGAAGAGATCAGGCCAGGTGTGGTGGCTCATGCTTGTAATCCTACCACTCTGGAAGGCCGAGGCGGGTGGCTTGTTTGAGCTCAGGAGTTCGAAGCCAGCCTGAGCAAGAGCAAGACCCCATCTCTACTAAAAATAGAAAGAAATTAATTGGCCAACTAAAAATATATAGAAAAAATTAGCTGGGCATGCTGGCGCATGGCTGTAGTCCAAGCTACCTGGGAGGCTGAGGCAGGAGGATCGCTTGAGCCCAGGAGTTTGAGGTTGCTGTGAGCTGGGCTGATACCACGGCACTCTAGCCTGGGCAACACAGTGAGACTCTGTCTCAAAAAAAAAAAAAAAAAGAGAGAGATCAATGTGCTATTGTATGAACATCCAAATGATCCAGGTCCTTTCAGACTATATTATGACAAAGGGTGGCAGAGTTAGTAGAGACTAGGACAAGACATTAAATGTATGCTGCTGTCCATCCCAAGTGCATGCAAATTGTTTCTGCTTCTCCTTCCTAGTGGGGATGAAAATAATGCATTTTCCAGATCAGTGACCACATGCTGTGCACTTGAGTCATGTTAATCTGCTTTAGCAAAGATACCACACCTGGTCTGGCAGCTGCAACTGGGGCTAGTATTTGGTTGTGTTTGTCATAGTCCACTGTCATCCTCTAGGACAGGGGTGGGGAAGAGTTACTCACTTTGGGCACTCTTGCAAACGGGACATGGGAAATAGATATCTTCAACAACTTTCAAGATAAATGTTGTGAAGTTGGGCTGAATTTGGTAAATTTAGCGAGTGTATGTACAAACAGTGCACCTTCCATGATAAGAAAACATGAAGCATTTATTGCACAGATTAAAAAAAAAGTATTACATGCTTTCATTTCTTTTCATTGATTTTCAGACTGAGTTCCATGGCACCCTAGGGGTTTCTTAGAGTTCTCAGGGGGTCCCATGGAGATTCGTATTCAGGCGACCTGGCTCATCTCACACCATCTCCCATCACGGCTGTGACCAGGGCAACTCCATTTTTAGCTGATCATGGAGTAGGACACTATGGAAGGTTTCATTTGAGGAAAGGCTATAAAATAACATTAAGACATTCTACAAAATACCTGAGCAGTACTCTTTAAAACATGAAAAACAAGGAAAGACTGAGACACTGTCTAGAATCAGAGGAGACCAAGGAGACGTGAACACCAAATGCACCGTGGTGGAATCCCAGAATAGAAAAAGGGCCTTAGTAGAAAAACTAGCGAAATCTGAATAAAGTCTGGAGGTTAGTTGATAGTCATGTACCAATGGTGGCTTCTTGGTTTCGGCAAATATACCATGACGATGTAGGATGTTAGCATTAGGGGAACTGGATGAGGGGTATTGGGGAACTTTCTGTACTTTCTTTGCAATGTTTCTATAAATCTAAAATTATTAAAACAAGATAAAAAGGTTAGTTAAAAAAAATAGCATTGAGAAGCCATCAGACAGATGAGCTGTAAATATGTCCAGAGTTGAGGAGAAGGGCAGGTGGGCTGTGCTGGCCCAGGAAGTCTTCCTGGGGGAGACTAAGCTTAGATCTTGGGTAGGATTGAGAGGTCAGGACATTGGTGGTTGAGCAGTATCCCTGCCTACAGGCTTCTTTGTGGAATGTTGATATTCATATTCTTGCCTTTCCTTATTCCCAGCTACCCTAGAGAAGTAAGGACCCATCTGGGAAGGAGGGGGGTGGGACTAAAGAGGGACTTAAGGAAGCTGGGCCACTGGAGTGGGGTGGACATGAAAGCATTGAAGTTTGAACAGGTCTAGAGGGAGAGAGGGTGGGTGGGGAGCATGTCAGCCTCCTGCTAAATACTTCCTCGGGCAGAGCCCAAGCTGGAGACCAGGAGAATCCAGAGGAAGGAGGAGACATGGGCTCTGCCCCCAGTTGATGGGGAAACCCATGTTACACCCCCAAGGAACCCAATGTGATTGGAAGACACAGATCCTGCCCCCAGAGAGCTCTCAGTCTGAGAGAGGAGATAGAACTCCTGCCTTTAAGGAGCCCCTGTCTGATGGCAGGGACATAGCTTCTACCCCTAGTCTGATGGAGAGGCAAGACACAGCCCAGACCTGCAGACTAGTGGAGCCTGGGCTTAGAAATCAGTATTCAGGGCCAGGTGCAGTGGCTCACACCTGTAAACCTAGCACTGTGGGAGGCTGAGGCAGGAGGATCACTTGAGGTCAGGAGTTTGAGACCAGCCTGAGCAAGAGCAAGATCCTGTCTCGCTCAAGGGATCCCCAGCAAGGGGCTTCCCTTTGCTATACAATGGGCATAAGACCCTCCTGGGGGACTGTCAGTGAGGAGGAGCAAAGCACCACTTCAAACACGACTGAGAGCTGTTGTTCCTTCCAGCTCATACACAGTCTGCTGCACGCGGCTGTGTGTGTCTAGCAAACGGGGATTTGCAAATAGGGAGCACATGGGGTGGTGAAGAGAAGCCCGAGCTGGCTGTCAGGGCACCTGAGTTCTCGCTGAGCTCTAGGAAGGGGGCCTTGGGCAAGCCTCGACCCTTCTGAGCCTCCAGCTGTAAAATAGCGGTATTACGACTGCCCTCCCCGCGCTGTTGTAAGCACTAAATGAGACGACGTCAGCGCACAATAGTTCTCTGCAAATGGGAGCGAGGCAGCTCTGCTGAGATCCTTCCAACTACTGATGATGCCTGTGGTCAGTTTCCAGCCACGTCCCGCTGCGATCCTTCCTGTGCATGCACATGTTGGAAGCCTGTTTGTGCAAATAGCCCCTTCTTTAGCCTAGGTGGCAAGGCAGCCCTTGGCACCCATCCTGAGTGTCTTGGACCTGACCAGAGTAGCAGACAAGCTTGCAGGCTCTGGAGCCAGGTTGCCTGAGTTTGAATCCTAGCTCTGCCACTTCCTAGCTTTGTGGCTTCAGGCAATTGACTCAACCTCTCTGTGCCTCTCTTTCCTCCTCTGAAACTGGAGACAGTAGCAGCACCCACCTCAGCGGGCTTTTGGAGGAGTACAAATTCACGAAGTGCTTACGGCAGAGCCTGGTACAATCGTTTGTTGTTATTCCCCGGTCGGCCGGGGCGGAAGGGTGTGCTCTGCTGCCCAATTCCCACGCCTCTTCTGGCCAGCAGATATCTCATCCCCTGGAACAGTCCTCTCTGAGTTCTGACCAGTCTCCCTTAAGCAGAAGTTCCTAGAAGGGTGCAACCTGGGGCAACAGCCAGGGCAAGCTGCTAAAATGATCACACTTAAAAGGAGGTCTCAGGATGTCAGTGGGACAGATGTTTCCGAAAGTGAATGTTAATGATATTCAGGGAAGAGCAGCGAGGGGCATCCTCCCGCAGGTCCTCAGCGGGGTGGAAAGAACGAGCCTTTCTCAGCTCTATTCTTCTGAGACTCCCTCCCACCCCAAACCTCAGAAGGAGCCAAGAGCCACAGGGGGTGATGGGAGTGGTCTTCGGTAGGGCAGAGGTCTGGTACTCTGAGGTTCAAATCCCACGTCCCTCTGCTCTTCTTTGCTCTTGCCCTGCCGGTGACCTCAGGCGGAGGAGAACCAGGAGCAGGAAGACATAAAGGGATGGCGAAGAGGGGGTGGTACGATAGGGATGAGAGAAGAAATAGGGGGCTCTCGGGAAGAGAGAAACAGGAATTGTGGGGGGATGCTGCACCCACAGTAGTCAGAGAGCCATGTGTGCATGCAAACGTGTGAGTGTGTGTGTGTGTGTGTGTGTGACAGGTCAGTGTATGGGTGAGCGTGTGTATGAGTGCCTGAGAGTCTGTCTCTGTGACTGCGAAGAGACAGAATCCTAGACTGACTGTGGGTGGGGACTTTTTCTGTCCAGCCCTTTATTTTACAGATGAGGAAACTGAGGCTCAGCGATGGAAGTGAAATGACACATTGGAGGAGGAGAGGATGGGGACGGGAACTTCTCCTAGCCTGCCCTCCGGCCCCGCACCCCCCACCCACTTGGTTCTTTAGGCTGCAGGGAGGAGGCAGGACGGGGCTGCCAGGGAAGGACGGGAGACGGGGAGGGGGAGAGGCAGCCTGGCAGGGCTTGGCACAGGGGCTCTGTAGGAAGGGTCCAGGCACGTGGCCTCTCCCTTCTGCAGATGTGGACTCCCCACCCCAACCAAGACGTGTCATCCTTGGAGCTGAGGCAGCAGCGGAGACTCTCTCCAGCTTTTCTACCAGACCCAGCCTTGAACGTGGGGAGGGCTCTTCAGAAAGAGGCGTGGGCAAGCACCCAGTCTGGCAAAGCTGAGCCCTAAAATGGAGTGGGGTCGCCTGGGCCCCCTCCCCACCCCTCCTCAGTTTCTCCACCTGGGAAATGGGAGAAAGGACAGGAAATTCAGTCTGCGGTGGGGAGGTGGAATCTGGGTGGGGGGCCCGTGAGTCCTCTAAGCCCCCTTCTGACTGTGGTGGGGGAGCAAGGCCTCATCACAGCCTTGCATTTGGGTTCCTCCCCTCCTGCAGAGCCCCCTGCCTGGGAGGGGCACCCTCTGCTCTGAGCTTGCGGGAGGAGGGGAAAGAGGGTCCGTGGCAGGAGAGGGAAGCTGCAACCAGAGCAGACATTCCCGATGACTCACAGCCCCGGAACGTCTTGGGAGCCAGCAGGGACGGCCCCCCGTTCAGCTGGGGAAGCTGGAGACCCGGGACCTGGGGGGCAGGGAGGAGAGGGAAGCAGGTCAGAGGCAGAGCCTGGAGACAGGGTTGAAGGGAGGTCTCTGAGAGGGACTGAGGGAGGGGAGACAGCCTGGGAGGAAGGCTAGGTCTTACAGAGGACCCCTCCCCTGACCGTCAGGGGACTCTGCTTCTTGTGAAGAGTGTGAGAAGAGGAGAAATGTCCTGTCCCTACCCCTTGCTGGGTCTGAGGATGGCACCCTCCTGCCCTGGAGAGGCAGGGGGATGGCTGTGATGACCTCAGAGAGCCCCCTTGACTCCTGCTGGCTTCTCTGTCATGCTCCTCCCATGACCCCAACCCCCTCCATTTACTGGGCCTCATGCTTGGGGAGGGGAAACTGAGGCACAGAGTGGTCTGGAGGCCCAAGGACCACAACTGCTCTGCACAGGCTGCCGGACCTGGCAGGGCTCTGGCGCAGGGTGCCTGTGTTCTCCTGCTCTTCCTCCCTCCAGCAGAAGATGCAGCTAAGCCTTCAGTCTACGTGGCAGGCAAGGGGGGGCTCGCGTGGGAGGGGAGCTGGGAATGAGGTCAGCGGGTTGGACGGGCCAGGCCACGCTGCTGCAAAAGCAGCGAAGGCATCTGGGCTGCAGCAGTCTGGAAGGTAGGGGCCTCCGGGTCGGGCCACTCCCAGCCCCAACCCGCCATCCACCCGCCCACCACAGCCTCCTTCCCGTCTCCTGCTCCTCCCCTCCCTGCAGCCCACATTCCGCCAGCCCAGGCCAGATGGTTCCTATCAAGCCTTTTCCATGTGGCAGTCCCTCCCTGCCCACCAGGCTCCCTTCCCCCTCTGGCCACATGGCTCCGCTGAGAGTTGGGGAGCAGCTCTCTTGGGCTGTCCCCCCAGGGTGTTATATGGGGTGCCCATGTCACGCCCATGAGACACAACCCCCATCCCCAGTTGCTTGCCTGCCCCTGCCACCCAGGGTCTCAAAATACAGCAGGGTTCTTCTTACCTCTGACCCCTCCACCTCAGCTGGGTGACCTTAGGGGTGTCACTTTCCTTCTCTGGGCCTTAGTTTTCTCATCTGTACAAAGAGAGAAGAATAGAATAAACTCCAAATTTCACTCCAACTGAATCTCTCTTATTCTGTGATATTTCCACCTTGAAACTCTAAAGTTCTAGAATCCAACAGAGCTTGCACCCAACCTTGGGAGGGGTCACCTGTTCTCCCTCTTTGCCTGCTGCCAAGCCCTGTCTTCTTGCTGATCCCTGTACCCACAAGGACCCCCCTTCCCCAACTCTTTCCCCACCCCCAAGGGCCCCAGCCTTCTAACTTGAGTCCTTCTGCTGTCATCAGGGCATAAGCCCTCTGGGCAAGTCCTTGGCAAAAGGATCACTGCCATGCCCTGCTCAAAGCCAGTCACTGACTTCTTATGGCCACCAGGCTGAGCACAAATTCCTCTCCCAGAACCCCGGGCCTCTAGCAGGTGGCCCCGGCCTCCCTTTCCAGCCTTATCTTCCATGTTTCCTCTGCCCATGGCTTCGTCTTTCTGCCTCTCAGTCTGCGCGGGGCCTGCCTGGCTTGGCAGTGCCTTCCCTCCCATTTGAACCCAGCATTCGAACCCCGCTGCCCGCCCTCTTCTGTGAAGCGTCCCTTATTTCCCACCGGCATTCTCACATGCTTTGTGTCTCCGGAGGCTTCCATTTACTGAGCAAGACAGAAGCCAGCAAGGTGATCTTATTACTACCCCATTTCACAGATTGGGGAAATGAAGTTCAAGGAGATGCCGTAACTTACTAAAACCCCCACAGCCAGTGCTGCCTTGGGTGAGACACATTTTTGTGAGTCTTTTATTCCACTTTCTGGCTCTTCACTCACTGAGGACAGGAGCTGTTGTCCCCAAAGCTCTGCCCAGCACAGGACTGGCCCCAGGCGGCCTGAAGTAACCTCTCATTGCATGGAATCAACTGGAAGTTCTGCTATAGGCATGAAACTCAGGGTCTTCTTCCCCAAACAGGGTCTTTGTCAGAAGCGCAGGGGTTATCCCTGTTCCTCACCAGCCCCCACCCCCACCCCTGTAAATTCTGCCTCCCAAAGTGCTCTGGAGTCTACCGTCTTCTCTGTTTCCATTGCCATCGACCTGGTCCAGGCCTGGGCATGGGTGGCAGCGTCTTGGCTGATCCTCCACTTCCCCCCCATAGTACCTACTACCACGAGTGACCACAGGGACCTTTCACAAAGACAGACCTGACTGTGACCCTCCCTGGCTTCAATCCCTCTACTGCAGCCCACAGCTCAAAGGATAGAGGCTAAAATCCCTGGTGTGGCTTCTATGGCCGCCCAGCCTTGGCTGATGAGGCTCCAGCCACTCTGGCCTTCTCTGGATTCTGTGGCCACCCAGAACTTGCCATGCTGCCCCCTACCCCTAGCCTTGGCATGTGTGGTATGCAGTGCCCATGCTGCCTCCTACCCCTACGTTGTCTCCACTCACCCATCCACCCACCCAGCTTCTGAGGGCCCTGGGACTAGAGCAGACCCTCTACCATGCCTGCCACTCCCTTGTAACCTTTCCAGCTGAACTTCACGTTTATTGATGTGATGCCATTAATGTCTGTCTCTGTGCCACATGTACACTCCACGAGGGCAGGCACAGGGTCTGTATTGCTCAGTGCCCAGCACAGTGCCTGGCATATAAATGTGTTCAATGAAAACACCAGGAAATGAATGTGGCTATTCAGCAAAATGGGGAGAGGGGCTTTAAGGAGAGAAGGCAGGGCCATGTTATCCATATTAGAGCTTTCCTGTGTCCAAGCCGGGCTCTGTCTAAAGGTGCCCTCTGCCCAGGACTGGTGCACGTAAGCAGATAGAGATCTTCCACCCAACCAGCACCCCAGAAACTCCAGAGTCCCAGGTTTGCCAGGAGGAAGAACTGGTGGCTGGTGCAGGGGCGGAAGACAACAGCTGGCTGTGGCTGAGGCTTACCTACAGGGAGCGGGGTTCAGGGGGGCGTGGAGCAAGGAGGGCAGGATTGGGATGGGTATCTCTGTCCTACAGAGGCTGCCCCTTCATTCCCCCTCCCTTTTTAAAAAGAAATTCAGGCTTTAAAGGAAGCTTTGCATTCATCTCCCAAACACAGCAGCAGACCTCTGGCTGGGATGCAAGCCCCAGCCCCCTGTCCAGCCTCTCCCACGCTGCCCGCCCAGAGCATCAGGAGAGCCTGCTGGCCCTGGGACAGGCGGACAACCAGAGCACCAGGACCGTGAAGAAGACACGGGAAGTGAATAAGAGAGAAACAGAGGGAGGGAGGAAAAGGAGTGTGGGGTGGAGGGGTGGGACATTGGGCCAGAGGCAGAGGAGAAAAAGGGGGAGGGGGAGAGAACTAAGAAAGGGAAGGAAAACACACAAAAAGGAAAAAGGTTAAGGGAGAGGATGGGAAGAGAAGAGGTAAATGAATAGAGAAAAGGAAGGCAGGGAGGCATCAAGGAAAGGAAATGGGATAAAATAAGCACGGAACTGAACCAAAACAGAAAGGGGTAAATGGAAATTCAACTGGTTCACTCGGCCAACCTTTAAGGAGAAGCGGCTCTACCTCCAGACCCCATGGGGGGCGAAGCTGACAGGTGCTGCCTGGGGAGCCCCACACTCCAGTGGGGAAGATGGGGCTGGCCCCTCACTTATCACTGCAGGGAGGCACAGGGTCCCCAAGCCCCAAACATCCCCCAGCCAGTGCATTTTTCTCAGCTGGAACCTGGCTGGGACCTGGTAGGGTGGCTGCAGGGGCCCTGGGGAGCGGCCCTGGCATGACAGTCCTGGTGTCACCTTCTCTCGCCAGCTCACCCTAGCTCCTTCCTGGGCTGCTCTGCCCTTAGGACTGGGGGGGTCCCAGGGAATGGGACGGGTTCTGGCCCGGACTAAAAAGCAAGGGCTTGCTCTGGAGGGGTGCGAAGGGGAGGCCAGGCCTGGCTGTGGCTACTCCAGGGCTCAGGTGACCTGGGAAGAAGAGGAAAGTGGAAAGGAGAGCAAAAAAGTCTAATGAGAAATCCAGAAAAAGAGCTCCAGAAAAAGAGGACGGAGAGAGGAGCAAAATCACAGGGGGGAGAAAAAGGAGGGTGTCAGGGACAGAAAGGAAGATAGAACGGGGGTGGGGGGATACAAGGAAAGAAAGAGAAGAAGGAGGAGGAGGCTTGGGTTTTCTCTACTCCTGGCACAGCTGGTCTCCTCCTCAGAGTCCCCTGCACCCTGACCCCACTTCCCTACCCCCCACACCTCATCAGCCCACCCCAGTCTGGCTTCCTGGTCCCTCTCTCCACCAAAACAGCTCACACTGGGGACACCCATCGCTGCCATGTTGCCAAATTCAGGCAACATTTCACACCTCACCCTACTAGTTTTCTGCAGCATAGAGCTCTCCCTCCTTCTAGAACAATTTCATCCCTCTGTATTCTTGACACCCCGATCCATCCCTGGCCTCCTCGCCATCCTTCTTCTCTGGCCACCCTTATCCTGTCCCCTATGCGGACTCCTCCTCCTCTACCCAAGCCTGCAGAGCCAGCCCCTCGGCCTCCTCCCCCCATGCTTTCTCCGGAGACAACCCCGCGTCCACACCTACGGCTTCAGTTACCAACATCCGGCGGGGTCCACCTTTCTCTCTTCTCCGAACTCCCAACCCAGGCACCCAAGAGCTTCCTCCACATTTCCAGCTCGATGTCTCACAGGCGTCAAACATGCAACATGGACAAAACTGAATGCATCATCTTCTCCTTAAACCTGGAAAGGAGAGATGGAGGGAGACCCCAGCAGGCTAAAGGGCTTGGGCTGGAGACGTGAGAAGCGCAGAGCTGCACCAGGAGGCTAAAGAACTTTGCGACGGGCTCAGACTGTCCAATGCCAAGGAAAGGGAAGAAGTCCCCACACACCTGACATGTGTCCCCAGACTCTGTTCCAGGGTCCCTCAACAGGAGCTGTGCCAGGCTCTGTGCTGGGGACACACGCAGAGCCTCATGCCCATGGCCTTTGTTGCAGCCTCACTCTTAGACACCTCTCCTCTCTCCTTGGCCCCCCTCCAGGGGACTCTCCTTCCATCACCAGTCTGGGGCCAGGGGTGGGGGCAGAGAAGCATTCTGGAGGGTCAGCATGGGGAGGAAAGGCAACAGAACCTCCACTGGGGACCACACCAGCGGGAAAGGGTGACCCGGATGTGTGGGGCAGGGGAGCATGCCTCCCCAGGTGCACCAACACCTGGGCTACCTCTTCCAGCTGTGCTCCTCTCCCTTGCCCCACACCGTGGAGTTCAGACCGGGGGCCTGAGAAGCTCTGGAGGCTGGGGGGACCTACAGAGCACAGGTCTTTCTCCTCCTTCTTTGGGGGGCACTTGGGGAAATTTGGAGAGGGAGAGAACTCAGAGCTCAGCACTTTCCTCTTTCTGTTTTTCTTCTTGAGGAATTTTTTTCCCTAACTGCTGATGACTTTACCATTTCTTGGGGGTGGGGGGAGGAGATTTTGGCTTTTGTTCCCCCCGACTATAAGTGCCGGACAGAGTCTTACATTCCACAAGAAGCCAGAGCTTCAGAGTTTCCTAAAGATGAGGTGGCATCTCCTCCCTTCTCGGGCCCAAGCTCCCTCCTCCCTGCTCCCAGCGCCCGCCCCCAGTCTCCAGCCCTCAGTCCTGGCCAGGGAGGTCCAGCCAGCCTGGGAGGAGACCCCAAGCACATTCTTCCTCTCACTGTCATGCTGCTGAAATTAAAGACACATCTTCGGGCTGGGAGTCCGCCAAGCGTTTCAAGTCGAAAAGTAGCAGAAGAGGCCCTGAGCCTCAGTCCTATGCCACGTGTAAAGGATGCTTAGAAACAGTCTGCCTCAGCCGCTGGGACGAAGGCCTGGAAGTGGGCATTGGGATGGTGGCCGTCACATACCACACACGCAAAGGCCCAATCCCGGGGGTCCCCAAACAGCCTTCAGAACCCCAAGCCCATGATGTAGCAACCCCCAGTTCACACCTCAGTGGCTTCGTCTGTCCTTTAAGGTGGGCGTGGGAGAGCTGGGACTGGGAGCACGTGCGGAGGGGCTGCAGGAAGGAGCTACCTCTGCTACCAAAACTCAACAAGCAGGGAGGTGGGCAGGTCCCACCAACCCTCATGCCAAGGCCTGTGATACCCTGCTTGAGGCCACCACACCAAATATCTGTTTCTTCTGATGGACAGGTCCCTTGTGCCCTATTAGGGATGGGGGCCTCCTTGGAACTGACCCACAGTGGAGGACAGGACTTTGGTGGGTCCAGGAACTGCCATCTCAGCACCTCAGCCCCCCAGTCTTTCCCTGCAGTCGCTGGCACTAGGCGGGGGCAGATCCTGGGCCACAAGTTGCTGCCACATGGTCGCGATAATTGATGAAGGCCCATCCCTCTATTGCCGTCTCCAGCCCTGCCTCTCTGGAAACTCTATATTTTCCCTTTAATTATAGCCCCTGCAGTCTCCCTCCGCTGCCCCACCCGCACCGCTCATCCTGGCTGCCCACGGCCGGCGACGTGGCTCCCTCCCCTTCTGTTCCCTTGGTCTTTTTTTTTCCTTTGCCTTCGTTGCACAAAACCAGCTGGGGGAGGGCGTGGAGAGAGGCGGGGAGGGGGAGGCAATGGAATCTTGGATGGTTTGGGGGAGGCGGGACTCCCCGCTTCCACGTTTGCAGCTCTGGAGCAATGGGGGTTGGGGAGCTGCACAGGAGGGAGAGGAGTGAATGGGGCACTGCAAGGAGACCCCCACTTTGGCGGAATGAGGGCTTGAGATTGGGCTTGAGGCAGAGCACTGCTGGGGGTTTAGGACATGATGAAGGGAGGACACTGACTTCTAGAGGCATCTTCCCCAAATATAGCCTGCTGTTTTTGGGGTCCCCATCCCCTTTCAGAGTACAGATGATTCTTGCCTGGTTCCAGGAGCAGAGAGCAATGGCCTGGATTTTCAGAGAGGAGGAGAAGCCGTGGGAAACAGGCTCTAAAATAAGGTCGCTCAACCCCCTGTGCAATTCCATCCCAAACCCCCAAAGGCAAGTTTCACCCAGAAACCCAAATGCTCCCATATATCCCCAGCCCTGAGTCCAGGTACAACCAGAGAAAGGGCTTCGTGCAGCTTCCAGAAGGACACCCTCTCTGGCCAAGTAACCTCACCCAAGTTCTCTTTGGGTTGACTATGCTGGGTAGGAGGGTCTCTAACAAGCCCCTAGCCACAGCCATGGCAGACACAATACCTTTTTCTAAGTCACCAGTGATCACAGACCTCCCCCTGCAAACTCACTCCCCAACTCTGGGGTAGAAGAATTTGGGGAATGAGCTTGTAGGGGATTGGACCCCAATCCACACCTCTGAGCCTCTAGCAATCCTCCTCCCTGTCCCGATGCCCCATCACCCACAGCCAAAGCTTCCTTCTGGGGAGACCACTTAGTCAAGTTTCTTGCACTGTGCCTGAGGACCCCCCACTCCTCCACCATCTCTCTCAATCAGGCCTGGGGTTTGCAGGGGGGCATTTGAGTCTCTCTTGGAGTTCAGGCATGGCAGAAGAATTGACATCCTCAAAATAAAAGCACCCTTGCTAGCACCCCTCCTCCTAAGTATCTGAGTCTTTAATGTCTATAAAGGAATCTCTAAATCGTTCCCCAAATATTCCTAAGCTGTATACCCCAACCACACCAGAAGACACCCCCAAACAAGCACATCTTTTTGATGCCCTGGTTGTCCTGTTTGGGAGAGGTCCCCAGCTGACCTCTTTATGCCTATTCCTTAGCTCCTGCCAAGATGTCAGGAAAGTGAATGAAGCATGGCCTGCAGGACCCTCTCCCAATCACCCACAACCTTTCAAATTTTGGACGGCTCCCCACGCAGCTCCCCAATTCCACCTCCAGATTGAAGGTCCCACGGAGAAAGCGGAAGGGACACCCCTACCCACGCTTTAGCCCACGCTATACTGCAGACCCAGCTGCACCCCAGCGGCAGTACCTCTGGCCCAGGCTGGGCTGGGGAGGGGGCTGGGGAGGCAGCACTCTGAAGGGGGGAGATGTGGGGTGGATTCCCTTCCCTTCTCTTCCCTCCTCCTCCCTTCTCCGTTCCAACTCCCAAATTGGGGGCCGGGCCAGGCAGCTCTGATTGGCTGCGAGACGGGCAGCCGGCTCCCCCTCTCCGAGGGGCAGGGTTCCTCCCTGCCCTCCACCGGGATGGTATAAAAGGGGCCCTGGCCAGTCGTCGGAGCAGACGGGAGTTTCTCCTCGGGGTCGGAGCAGGAGGCACGCGGAGTGTGAGGCCACGCATGAGCGGACGCTAACCCCCACCCCAGCCGCAAAGAGTCTACATGTCTAGGGTCTAGACATGTTCAGCTTTGTGGACCTCCGGCTCCTGCTCCTCTTAGCGGCCACCGCCCTCCTGACGCACGGCCAAGAGGAAGGCCAAGTCTTCCCAGAGGAAGGCCAAGTCCAGGGCCAAGACGAAGACAGTAAGTCCCAAACTTCTGGGAATCCAGGGCTACTTGGTATCGCACCCTGAGCTTGGTCCCAGGGCTGCGGCTTAAACAGATTCGGGATGCTCTGGAGACTCGGGGATGGAAGGGAAATGGCGAAGGCTCTTCCTTAGCGACCTGGGAGAGCAGGGAGCTCACCCTGGGACCAGGGTGGAGATGAACGCTCCCAGGAGTGGGGGCTGAAGATGGAGCGCGGCCTGAGTTGGTACAGGAGAGTCCCGAGCGCGCAACAGGGAAAGTGGGGATCTGGGCGCGGGATGGGGGGAAAGTACGTCGAAGATGGGATGGGGGCGCCGAGCTGGGGATTTGGAGCTCAAGCTGCAAAAGCGATCAGGAAGGCAGTGGGATGATTCATAAGGAAAGATTGTTTGCCCTCTCTGCAGGCGAGACAGCGTTCCCGGGGCCGCGGGGATGCTGGTCTTGGGGGGGAGGGGACGCGGAAAGGGGGCGGGCTGGAGATGAGAACTTTGGCGCGGACCGGGTAGGGCGGGGTCCTTGCGCCCCCTGCTGATCCGCACTGAGCACTGCGCCTCGCCGTCCCGAGCTTCCTGGCGCGGGAGCGGGAGCGGGAAGGCCTGCTATTGCCAACAGTGGACCCCACCTCTAGATCTGGGAAGTAAAGCCAGGGATGGGATAGCCCCTGCCTCTAAAAGAAATGACAAGTCCGGTGAACTTGGCCCCGCCCCGTCCCCATCGCTTAGAGTTGCCCGCCACCTCGTGGCTATGCGGGTAGCTGCTAGCGCGGTGGGCGTGGCTAACTAACTTCATCACTACTTGTGGACTTTTTGGTTCTTTGACTAAGAAGTGACCAAAGGCACTGGTTGGCTTCGGAGGGGCTGGGGCTGGCCCCGAGAGCAGGCTTTTACGATGTCCGAATGTTGGAGGTTAGGGCGTACCCTACTTTAGAGGTACATTTCAAGTCTCTGGGCGGGACCCCACTCCAATAAGCCCCGCCCGTTCTCGTAGCCCCGCCCACGCCATCCCACCTGCCCGGCGAACCGGGGCGGGCTGCCATCTGGACCGCCCTTCTCTCCTCCCACCGCTCCCTGCGAGCCCCTCTCCCGATGGGGCCCTCCTCTTCTCTCCCGCCCCCTCCCCCCCGCGGCTTTTTATTTCACTTGGCTTCAGCGCCAATGGGCTGAGGTTGGAGTTGGAAGCAACCTCGGCCTAAAGCTTTTGTTTAAATTCCTGGGAACTGGAAAGAGTTATAGCCGCCCTGGCCGGGAGCCTCGGCACTGTCACTGGGGCTGATGAGGAGCAGACGAGCTTTTAAGGATTTGGGAAAAGGGGGGAGGGGAGGGAAGTGGAAAATCTAAGTGTGTCTCTTAGACAGAGGGGAAAAACAGGTAAGGTTGGGGTCCCTGGAGCCCCGAGGCGGGGTCTCGGGCGCTGCTGACAGCCCGCCCCTTCCCCACTTGCCCCAGTCCCACCAGTCACCTGCGTACAGAACGGCCTCAGGTACCATGACCGGGCAGTATGGAAACCTGAGCCCTGCCGGATCTGTGTCTGCGACAACGGCAAAGTGTTGTGCGATGACGTAATCTGTGACGAATCCAAGAAATGCCCTGGCGTCCAACCCCCCGAAGGCGAATGCTGTGCTGTCTGCCCCGATGAAGCAGGTACAGCTCAGCTCCCAGGCTGGCGTAGGGGAGATCGGGGCGCTCCTGCGCCCTGAGTCTTGTTAGCAAACCCTGCCTTCTGACCCGCATCTCTTGTCACCCTAGAGTCAACTACGGACCAAGAAACCACAGGAGTCGAGGTAATCTTCTGTCCTCGACTTTTACCACCCCGCCCATGACTCTTTAGGTCCTCCCTTCTCTAACTTAGCCTCTTTTTGTTTCTTCTCTCCTAACCTCATAGGGACCCAAGGGAGACACTGGCCCCCGAGGCCCAAGGGTAAGCCTTGCACTCTCTCGGCTGTAGGGGGCTGCAGGTGGGCGTGGCTCCTGGCTAGGGCTCACCTTGGCCCGCCCTCTCCCCTGCAGGGACCCGCAGGCCCCCCTGGCCGAGATGGCATCCCTGGACAGCCTGGACTTCCCGGACCTCCCGGACCCCCTGGACCTCCCGGACCCCCTGGCCTCGGAGGAGTAAGTGGAGTGTGGGAACACCCATGGGAGGCCTTGTGTGTCCTCTCTCCCCTGTTTTGTTTTTGGTTTTCGGCAGATGACATAATTTAACATTTTGCATAATGTAAAGCTTACAGAAAAGTTGTAAGAGTAGTGCAAAGAACTCTTACATACCCTTCACAGTTTGTCATATTTGCTTTAAGCCTCTGTTCATGTGTACACATCATTATTTTTTTCCTGATTCTTTTAAGAGTAAGTTGCTGACAGCATGCCCCTTTGCTCCTAAATATTTCAGAGTGTTTTTCCTAAGAACAGGAGCATTCTCTTGAGTGACCATAGCACAGTAATTAAATTTATGAAATTTAACATTGATCCAATACTGTTAGCTAATGTACAGTCCATATTCAAAGTTCACCAATGTCCCAATATTATCCTTTATGGAATTTTTCTCCTGACCCATGGTCCCATCCAGGATAATGAATTGCAGCTAACTGTAACGTCGCTTTAGTTTCCGTGAATGTGGAACATTCCTCAGACTTTCTTTGTTTTTCACAACACTGAAAGTTTCTGAAGAATCCAGTTGTTTTATAGAAGCCAGTTGTTTTGTAGACTGTCCCTCAATTTGGGATTGTCTGATTGGATTAGATTCAGGTGATGCATTTTTTGGTGGGACTATTTCACTAGCAGTGTTGTTGTCCAGTGTTATTGTACATCACATCAGGAAGCACATGATGTCCGCTTTTTCCATTATCAGTGATGTCTTCTGCCTGACCCTGATTTCTCTTGTTTTTTTTCTAGAACTTTGCTCCCCAGATGTCTTATGGCTATGATGAGAAATCAGCTGGAATTTCCGTGCCTGGCCCCATGGTGAGCCACCAGGGGGAGCACGGGTGATGGAAGAGGAGTAGATGTGGATCTAGAGGAGACAGGCCAGCGTTGGCATATGGGGCTGGCATAGATGGCTTGGGAGGTAAAGACCACCTTTGGGACCTCATAGTCCCGAGAGGATGCAGGAAAACTGAGTGGTCCCAACAGGCACAAATGGGAGGTCACAAGACGAGGCCATGTTGTGCTTTCCTGCAGAGGGAATCTGCATGGCCCCTATTTCTTCTCCTTCTCTAGGGTCCCTCTGGTCCTCGCGGTCTCCCTGGTCCCCCTGGCGCACCTGTGAGTATCTGGGGGATCGTCATGTATCTCCTTGGGCTTTGGCCTTTTGGGGGGAAGATCGGGATGAGGGAAGAGAAAGCGCTCAGAAATTTCTTGGTGAGATAGAAAAAGGACGGCCTTCCCTTCTAACCCCACACCTCTCTCCTTGTTCTCCAGGGTCCCCAAGGCTTCCAAGGTCCCCCTGGTGAGCCTGGCGAGCCTGGAGCCTCAGTAAGCACTCTCTATACGGATACTCCCTCTACAAACACAGCTTCTCCTATTGAAGGACACCCAACCCAGGGTCTTCTTCAACACCTCCATCCAACCCCAGCCTTCTACTTTTTTCCTTATTCTGGGGACTCTAACCACCTCTCCTATCTTCTCTAGGGTCCCATGGGTCCCCGTGGTCCCCCTGGCCCCCCTGGCAAGAACGGAGATGATGTAAGTAGCTCCATCGAGAAGATGCCATCTGACCCCATAACCGCCATGATTGGGTCATGTAATTGCTACTCCAGTGCCCCCGCCACCTTTGGGGGTGATGCCCAGAGGCAGGAGGGCAAGTGCTCCCTGATGCATGGGCTGCCCTTGAAAAATGACATTTACCCTTCATGGGGTGTGTTCCCCCAGCTCCCCAACAGGGAGACTGTTCCTTCCCTTACCCCAGCCACCTTAAAGCAATCCCCACCTGGTCCTTCAGGGTAAACTGATGCACAGATGGTGAGATTAAAATGCTGGTAACAGAAATCAACAGAAATTCCCTTGAAGGGACTCAGATTTCACCAAACAAAGGTTTCACAGTAAATTTAAACTGAGCTGTAGATCCAAAGATAAGATTCTGGGCCCCTAAATCTGACTTGCAACAATCCCAAGAAGACAGAGACCTTCCCTACTTTTTCCAGCCCTGCAGCACATGGGCATCATGGCCTTTTCTCTTCCTCGCAGGGAGAAGCTGGAAAACCTGGCCGTCCTGGTGAGCGTGGGCCTCCTGGGCCTCAGGTGAGCAGGGGCTGCGGCTGGACCCTGGGCTTCGCTGCACTGGGGCTTCGTCTGGGAGCTGGGTCCACAGTGGTACATTCTAATGGCCCTTCCATGTTTTCCTTTCCTTTTCTCTCCAGGGTGCTCGGGGTTTGCCCGGAACAGCTGGCCTTCCTGGAATGAAGGGACACAGAGTAAGTCCCCTTTGAGTCATCTAAGATCCCAAAGTCCCTAGCATCCCACCTTCCCAGCCCCTTCCCCAAAGGATCCTGGTATGCATCGTGTCGGGTGGCAGCTACAGAAGTCCCAAGGGATATAGAGTAGACATCCAAAAGCACTTCTCTCCATGGCAGAGAAGTCCCCTAAAGGGATTGGATGAGATCTTGGGCCAGTGGAGTTCAGTCTAGCTCGGAGATGGGGGGTGGCAGTGGTGACCTCCCAAGACTCTTTCTCAGGTCTCGGTGAATGTCAAGGTGGTCCTCCCCTTCCTCAGGGTCTCACCTTGTCCCTTCCTCCTACCTTAGGGTTTCAGTGGTTTGGATGGTGCCAAGGGAGATGCTGGTCCTGCTGGTCCCAAGGTAAGAGGCTGTCTGAATGTCATGGTTCTCCACCTGTTCCACATGAAGAAATTCCTCACTCTCTTCTCTGCTCTGTAGGGTGAGCCTGGCAGCCCTGGTGAAAATGGAGCCCCTGGTCAGATGGTGAGTGTGCCCAGATCCAGAGGGAAAGGAGGGGGCAGGGGACAGGGGCAAGACGGAGGCTGGGGGAAAGGGCTGTCTCCCTTCTCATTTGACTTCTCTTCATTTGATTGGCAGGGCCCCCGTGGTCTGCCTGGTGAGAGAGGTCGCCCTGGAGCCCCTGGCCCTGCTGTAAGTATTTCTGGTCCCTTGGGAGGTCCGTGGGCTCCAGAAGGGGTCCCCCAGAAGCTGCAGGGACTGGCTAGTGCTCAGTGGGCGTAACCGAGGCTTCCCTCTTTTCTGCAGGGTGCTCGTGGAAATGATGGTGCTACTGGTGCTGCTGGCCCCCCTGTGAGTGTGGCCCCTGAACCTCAGTGCCTGGGAGTGGGGAGGGGTCTCAGTGTCAGCTCTCAGGGCTGACATTGGGGGGAGGGGGCCCATGTTGGTCTGAACCCCAGGTTCTTCTGTCCCAGGTGTGACTTGAAGCTCCGCCTTCCTTCTTGCTGACATCCCCATTTCATTCACAGGGTCCCACTGGTCCCGCTGGTCCTCCTGGCTTCCCTGGTGCTGCTGGTGCTAAGGTGAGACTCTGCCCTTCTCTGGGCATGACCTGCACAAGCCAAAGGGCAGGTATCTTCCTGCTCCCCAAACGGGAGGGACCCAGAATGGCAAGAGAGAAGCCCATCCTCCAACACCTTTGTCCTCTGATCTTACAGTTCTGAGTCTTGGTCTCTTGCTGCTGTCTCCCCTTCCTCCCGCCATCCACAGATAAGGTTGGCTTCCCTAAGGTGGCTTCTGACACGTCCTTTCTTCTGATCCAGGGTGAAGCTGGTCCCCAAGGAGCCCGAGGCTCTGAAGGTCCCCAGGGTGTGCGTGGTGAGCCCGGCCCCCCTGGCCCTGCTGGTGCTGCTGGCCCTGCTGTAAGTGTCCTCTTCTCAGTGTCCCCTGTGCCATTTACCAACCTCAGAGTTCCTACCTGTCACTCACCATCCTTTCTCTGTGCCACAGGGAAACCCTGGTGCTGATGGACAGCCTGGTGGTAAAGGTGCCAATGTAAGTATCCTGCCAGGTGTTATTAGTCCTGCCCTGGAGCCCGCTCCCCACCTGCTCCGTGCCCTCCGCTCCTGGGCTCAGCTGTCTGTTCTGCCTCCCACAGGGCGCTCCTGGTATTGCTGGTGCTCCTGGCTTCCCTGGTGCCCGAGGCCCCTCTGGTCCCCAGGGCCCCAGCGGCCCTCCTGGTCCCAAGGGTAACAGTGTAAGTACAAACCTCTCCCTTCTGCCACCCTGCTCACTGGCTCCAGTGTGACCCTTGTCTGGAGAGAGGAAGATGTAGGCTGACTGAGCACCCCCCAACTCTCGGCTTGTCTTCTCCCCTTCGCAGGGTGAACCTGGTGCCCCCGGCAACAAAGGAGACGCTGGTGCCAAGGGAGAGCCCGTAAGTCCCCCTGGCACCCTCCCTGCAGCCCAGCCCACCTGGCCTAGGGGCCCCTTGAGGGAGCTCCAGGGAGGAATGGGAGCCCCTAGTCTTCTGGGGGAGCCCCTGACACTGGAGGCCCAGCCTCAGGCTGGCTCCGGGGCTGGCACCAGGATGGGCCCTCAACACAGGCTGCCCTGCCCTTTGTCCCCTCCAGGGCCCTGCTGGTGTTCAAGGACCCCCTGGCCCTGCTGGCGAAGAAGGAAAGCGTGGAGCCCGAGGTGAACCCGGACCCGCTGGCCTGCCCGGACCCCCTGGCGAGCGTGTAAGTGCCCCCTGGCCACCCCTCCCTCTTTCTCTGCCACCAACGTGTCCCTGAGCTCACTGGCTTCCTCTCCTCCCGCAGGGTGGACCTGGTAGCCGCGGTTTCCCTGGCGCAGATGGTGTTGCTGGTCCAAAGGTAATGTCTGCCTGAGGCTGGGAGGCTGACCCTGTCACTCTCTGGGCATCACCGTCCTCTTCCGACGGAGTCACCCTCAGCCCTAGTCATTAGTGCTTCAGGCTGTGGCTGCAGATGTGTGTGTCTCTTGCTTCACACTTGGCCTCACCTGGACTGTCCCAGCCCTACTAATGTCCCTCAAAGCCCACCTGAACCAGCTGTCCCCCTCTCCCCTGAAGAAAGAAGAGGCTGGCCCATGGGAAAGGCCCAGACTTAAGACCCTAACTGTTCCTGTGACTTCCCCCCAACCAGGGTCCCGCTGGCGAACGTGGTTCTCCTGGCCCTGCTGGCCCCAAAGGTGCCCCTGGTGAAGCTGGCCGCCCCGGCGAAGCTGGCCTGCCCGGCGCCAAGGTGAGACCCCAGCCCTTCTGCCCGGCTCAGCCAGGCCCCTGACCATCCTGCATGGGGTCTGAGATGAAGTGTTCTGGAGCAGGCCCAGAACTCTGCCCTCTGGAGTCCTCCCCGCTCCTCCCTCATCCTTCTCCCCCACCCGACTCACACCTCCCTGCTTCCCCCCTAGGGTCTGACTGGCAGCCCTGGCAGCCCTGGTCCCGATGGCAAAACCGGCCCCCCTGTAAGTATCACTGCCCCTGCACCCCCTCCCGCTCTCCTGTCTGCCTTCCCTCTGTCCTCACCACTGCCTTCGCGTCTCCTGTCCGCAGGGGCCCGCTGGTCAAGACGGTCGCCCCGGACCCCCAGGCCCCCCTGGTGCCCGTGGTCAGGCTGGTGTGATGGGATTCCCTGGACCCAAAGGTGCTGCTGTGAGTAGTCAGTGCGCAGTGACGCGGAGCCGGGACAGACACGGCTGGGAGGCGAGAGTCCTGGGCTCTGGGCTCAGTGACTTACTGTCCCTTTCTGGGTCTCAGTCTCTCTATCCACAAAATGAGAGACTTCTCCAGGCTCCATAGTCATTGCCCTGTCCCTGGGGTTGAGTATTGTTGGTGGCCCTCCCCCCACACGAGGGGAACGAATGGGCCTTTCATACAGCAGTCACCCCCAAATCTTGGGGGATTCTTTGAGGTTACGAAGGAGATACCAGAGGAGGTGAGAGTCCCTTGCAGTGCAGGTCACAGCAGGCACATGACAGGGAGACGGAGCCTGAAGGGGTGTCTTGGGAGGAGAGGACTCAGGGACAGGCTAAGGGACCAAGCAACAAAAGCCAGCAAAAGCATCCACAGGAGCCTGCCCAGTCTTTGGAAAACAAAGCCCCTAAAAAATTCCATTTAAAGTAAACAGGAAGGACCCAGGAGGCCCCAGAGTCTCACTTCAGCTCCCTGAAGCCTAACCCTTCCTCCGCAGGGAGAGCCCGGCAAGGCTGGAGAGCGAGGTGTGCCCGGACCCCCTGGCGCTGTTGTAAGTATCTCTTTTGGGGTCCTGTCCCCTTCCTGCCCCTGCCCCTGCCCCTGACATATCCCCCTCCACACAGGAGGGATGCAAGAGGCCATAGCCCCTCAGCAGGGCACCAGGAGCTGCCCTGCAGTCTGCATTGTCCCCAGCCCCACCACCTGCCCTTCCTCCAGCTGCACTGGACCTCCCCACTGAGCTCTTCCTTACTCTCCCCAACAGGGTCCTGCTGGCAAAGACGGAGAAGCTGGAGCTCAGGGACCCCCCGGCCCTGCTGTAAGTGTCCCTGATGATCAGACACCCCCGTCCCTCCTCTCATCGGCCTTGCTGTGATCTCTGCATTCTCTCCACACAGGGTCCCGCTGGAGAGAGAGGCGAACAAGGCCCTGCCGGCTCCCCCGGCTTCCAGGTGAGCTCTCATGGCTGTCAGGGTGCTGGGGGAGAGTGGAGGTGCAGAAACACCTCTTTGTTCCCTTCCAGATCCTAAACCCTCCCTCTTTCCTCCCCGTTTCCCACCTACAGGGTCTCCCTGGCCCCGCTGGTCCTCCCGGTGAAGCAGGCAAACCTGGCGAACAGGTAAGAGGTAGCCACCACCCAGAAGGGTGGGGGAATGCAGGACACACAGAGGGACAGGCCCTACTTCTAGCCAATCAGACAACCATCAATAGAGGGATCAAGGTTAGACACCAGGAAGAACTTCCTATCATGAAGGGAGCTACACAGAGGGAAGCAGGGTGCTGCATGGCTCTAGTCTGGGCCATTTCTTTCCAGAGCTTCTGGAATACTCTGTGACTTTCCTCAGCCCTTCGATCGTAACTCTTGGTACAAAGTCTGGGGAGAGGGGAGGCCTTTGACACTCCCCAAGGAGGAATACAAGGCTGTGTAGGATAATCCCAGTTCAGTGCTGAGAGAACATCCCTTTCTAATCACAGTCCCTGAGGGCCAGGCCCCAGGAGGAGGAACAAGAGTTCTTTCTAGTGGGATGGCCCCAGGTAGAGTTTGCTCACCGCTTGTTCCTCCCTCTCCCTCAGGGTGTTCCTGGAGACCTTGGTGCCCCCGGCCCCTCTGGAGCAAGAGTAAGTAAAACCCCTCTTACTGTTCCCATAAGATGCCTTGTGCTTGGCCCTGTCTCTGGAGCAGCTGTCACATGCCCTGTCCTTCCCTTCTAGGGAGAGAGAGGTTTCCCTGGCGAGCGTGGTGTGCAGGGTCCTCCTGGTCCTGCTGGTCCCCGCGGGGCCAATGGTGCTCCTGGCAACGATGGTGCTAAGGTGAGGCCAGCACGGCAGGGGCTCCAGCAAGCAGCCCGGGTACCAGGTCTCGCCCCTCCCACGGCAGGGGATGGCTGGCTGTGACCAAAGCCATGGAGATGCAGGAGGGCGGGAGGCAAGACCAGGGTGGGGGCCCACGTGCAGCCTCAAGTCTGGGCTATGGGTCTTTCCTCACAGCTGGTGCCTGTCTTTGGCCTTGGAACCAAGCTATGACCCACTCCGGGGACCCCAGGCCTCACTCCAATCTTCTCTGTTGTCACATAGGGTGATGCTGGTGCCCCTGGAGCCCCTGGTAGCCAGGGCGCCCCTGGCCTTCAGGGAATGCCCGGTGAACGTGGTGCAGCTGGTCTTCCTGGCCCCAAAGGTGACAGAGTAAGTTCAGCCTCTCGCTCCCTTGAGCCCTTCGTGCTCCCATTTCTCTCCTGGCTCTAGATCCCTCAGCATCTCTCCCTCTCCCTGGGGCTTTCCCTCTTCTGAATCCCTTATTCTTCCCTCTGGCCTCTGCTGATGAATCCTCTACCTGCGATCCAGGCCCTTCTCTCTCCATGAGTTACCATGGTGATGAGAGGTGCGGGTGTCTCCTTGGTGAGGCTCCCTGTTAATCCTGCTACACAAGTCAGGGGCCTCTTAAACTAGAATCCCCAGAATCCTTTCAGGGGAAAAAGACCTTGAGCCCTTGGCACAGGTGGTGGCAGGGCAGAACTGGGGAGGGTCTCTCAAGGGGTCCCAGACACAAGCAGAACACTGTAGGTCACCTCCTCGCCCCACCTTGAAGTCTCAGGCTTTTCCATGTCTTTAGGGTGATGCTGGTCCCAAAGGTGCTGACGGTTCTCCTGGCAAAGATGGCGTCCGTGGTCTGACTGGCCCCATTGGTCCTCCTGGCCCTGCTGGTGCTCCTGGTGACAAGGTGAGGTGGCTGCCTCCACCTTCTTCCTTAACACACAGCTTCGCCAGCAAGCCTGGGTGTGGCTGGGGTGGGGGAGGTCCTGCCAAACCAAGCTGGTAACCCAGGAAGCTGGAGGGACTGGGAGGGAAGGGAGGCTCTCCTGGGGTCACCTGCAAGGAATACTCAGGTCACACCCCTGACCCTGAGTCTCTCATCTCTCCCTCTCAGGGTGAAACTGGTCCCAGCGGCCCTGCTGGTCCCACTGGAGCTCGTGGCGCCCCCGTAAGTACAGAACACCCAGTTAAGACCCCACACTCGGTCCTTCTCTCCCTTCCCCATGACCTCTGGCCCTGACTCTGCCCCACCCTCGGCTCCTCCACTTTACGCATCCCACCTTCCTCCACGTCAGGGGATCTCTCGATTTGCCTCCTTTGCTTCTAGGGAGACCGTGGTGAGCCTGGTCCCCCTGGCCCTGCTGGCTTCGCTGGACCCCCTGTGAGTACCAAGACCCCCTTGATCTTCCATCACCACCTGGGACCCAGGACCTTGAGGGCCTGAATGAGGACAGAGGCGTTAGCCTGAGTTGGGGGAGAGAGTGGGGAGGGGTTGTTTCCCATCTTCCGGCCTCCAGTCTGTGGAACCTCCCCCAGCCCGCAGAGCTGCCAGCCTCCCTCCTTCCCTCCCTCACTGCCTCCCTCTGCCCCCAGGGTGCTGACGGACAGCCTGGTGCTAAAGGCGAACCTGGTGATGCTGGTGCTAAAGGCGATGCCGGTCCTCCTGGCCCTGCTGGACCCGCTGGACCCCCTGGCCCCATTGTGAGTAGCTCATCATCTGGGCCCCAAGATGCCGCAGGCTGGGACCCAGGACCAGCCCAGGCCTAACACCTCTGTGTTGTCCTCCAGGGTAACGTTGGTGCTCCTGGACCCAAAGGTGCTCGTGGCAGCGCTGGTCCCCCTGTGAGTATCACCCGCCTCTCTGCTGAGTCTGTTCCCAGCTGGCGTCCGGTGGTGAGGGCAGCTGGGTCAGGTGACTTGGCTTTCCTACCTCTGACTGCCCGTGTTCTCTTCTGCTAGGGTGCTACTGGTTTCCCCGGTGCTGCTGGCCGCGTTGGTCCCCCTGGCCCCTCTGTAAGTCTCTGTGGTAGAGTCCACTGCTCTGGGTTAGGGGCGGTGGGCCCAGGCTGTCAGGGGGACGGTGGACCTGACTGAGGCCTCGGTGATGCTCTAGAACCCACTGGAGTCTGACATCTCTTCTCCCCATCCAGGGAAATGCTGGACCCCCCGGCCCTCCTGGCCCTGCTGGCAAAGAAGGCTCCAAAGGTCCCCGTGGTGAGACTGGCCCCGCTGGACGTCCTGGTGAAGTTGGTCCCCCTGGTCCTCCTGGCCCTGCTGGCGAGAAAGGCTCCCCTGGTGCTGATGGGCCTGCTGTAAGTGTCAGCCCAGATCTCTGCAGCTTCGGAGGTGTCCTGAGCTGGTGGTTGTCCCTGTGCTGCTGTAGGTCACCTCACCCCCCTCTGCCTCCCACAGGGTGCTCCTGGTACTCCCGGACCTCAGGGTATTGCCGGACAGCGTGGTGTGGTCGGCCTGCCTGGTCAGCGAGGAGAAAGAGGCTTCCCTGGTCTTCCTGGCCCCTCTGTGAGTGTCCCCATCACCTTTGGAGACACCAAGCAAAACCATCACAGGACTTGGAGGGCACAGGGGGGCACCAACGAGGACAGATTCAGTAGAGATGACCTGGAGGTGCTCTAGGGCCCTCTCTTACCCTATCCCTGGCCTGACGCTTTCTTCTCCCTTAGGGTGAACCTGGCAAACAAGGTCCTTCTGGAGCAAGTGGCGAACGTGGCCCCCCCGGTCCCATGGGCCCCCCTGGATTGGCTGGACCCCCTGGTGAATCTGGACGTGAGGTGAGCAGTCCCCAGCCCCCATGCCAGTGCCCTCCGCAGGGCCATTTTGGCCTTGGCCTGAGCCTCCCTCCCCTACTGACTCTCCCCTCACCTCTCCCCGCAGGGAGCTCCTGGTGCCGAAGGCTCCCCTGGAAGAGACGGAGCTCCTGGCCCCAAGGTAAAAGGCCACACCAGGGGCCACAGCCCCACCCACTGCTTCCCCACCCAGCCAGGCCTTTGGCCAGGGCTGACCTGCATCCCCTGCTCTCCTGTCCCAGGGTGACCGTGGTGAGACAGGCCCCTCTGGACCCCCTGGCGCTCCCGGCGCTCCTGGTGCCCCCGGCCCTGTCGGCCCTGCTGGCAAGAGCGGCGATCGTGGTGAGACCGTAAGTAGCTGGACTCAGCTCCCTGCTTCTGGCCGGGACTAGCAGCCCAGGAATGGATGTCTGACATCCTCCAGGCCGGGGAAGCGGGGAGGTCTTGCAAGATGTCCAGGACCTCAGCCTCTCCGAGAAAACTGAGCTACAGCTCAGCCTCGAGGCCCCCCTCCTCGACAGCACCCTGTTTCCCCCGAGGAGTGGAGTTGGCCCAGCTCCGGGGAGTTTACTGGGTGTCAGGAGTGATGCTGCAGTGGGAAGGATGTGGGGAGAGAGAGTCCAGCCGGTCTCATCCCACAGCTCAAGCCGTGCTGGGCCCCAGCCTCGGCCTCCCCTGGCCAGTCCCTTACACTCTCCCTGTTCTCCCCAGGGTCCTGCCGGTCCTGCTGGTCCTGTCGGCCCCGCTGGTGCCCGTGGCCCCGCTGTAAGTGCCCTGCTGTGTCTCCCCTGCCCTCAGAACGCTTGTGCAGATGTGGACAGTGTCCTGCCTGGTGCTGGCCGAACTTCCACCTGACAGCCTGTCCCTTTGTCTCTTTTAGGGACCCCAAGGCCCCCGTGGTGACAAGGGTGAGACAGGCGAACAGGGCGAAAGAGGCATCAAGGGTCACCGTGGCTTCTCCGGCCTCCAGGGTCCCCCTGGCCCCCCTGTGAGTATGCTCAGCCCTTCCCTGGTCCCCTTGCTGTGTGTGTGTGATGGTGGAAGGACCCTTTGCCTCAGTTTCCCCCTCTGGATAGTCATTCTGACTCCTCCCTAGTGGGGACTGGGGTCTAAAGATTTATGGGCATTTCCAAATCTCTTCTGAGAGTGCAAAGAGCACGCAGAGAGGGAGTGTGGGAGGGGTCTCAGCCTAGGGACACCCCGGGGCCAGATTTCCAGGATAATGAGGGGGTGAGGGCTGCCTCTCGCCTACCCAGCTAGCTCCCGGCTGCATTTGACCCACACTGGGCCTGAACTGCCTTTGTCTCTGTTCTTCAGGGCTCTCCTGGTGAACAAGGTCCCTCTGGAGCTTCTGGTCCTGCCGGTCCCCGAGTATGTCATACCTTCAACTGATCTCCTCTTCATAGGCCCCAAGCCCAGGCTCTCCCCGGGGCCCTTTGCCTGGGGCCCAGGCATCCCTCGCCCCTCTGGACAGAGCACAGGCGAAGGGAAGAAGAGTCCTGAACAAACAGTCTGATCCGGCCTCAGCCTCCTCCAGCCCCGCTCCTTCCTCCCACGCAATGTTTGTTGGCCCAGCCCCAGGAATGAGCAGTGCCACGTTTGAGGCTGCGGAGCCCGGGCCAGCAGGGAGGGTGATGGGCTTCTCCGCCAGAGTTGGGGTTGCCTCAGGCTTGCTGGTGGGCTTCCTCTAACAGTTTCCCCCTCCAGGGTCCCCCTGGCTCTGCTGGTGCTGCTGGCAAAGATGGACTCAACGGTCTCCCCGGCCCCATCGGGCCCCCTGGTCCTCGTGGTCGCACTGGTGATGCTGGTCCTGTTGTACGTAGCCCCTCAGCCCCTCCGCCTCGCAGCCCTCCAGTCCCAGAGCTCTCGGACGCCGGTAATCCCCACTCTCCTCCTCCTCTGTGCAGGGTCCCCCCGGCCCTCCCGGGCCCCCTGGTCCCCCTGGTCCTCCCAGCGGTGGTTACGACTTCAGCTTCCTGCCTCAGCCACCTCAAGAGAAGGCTGATTCTGGCCGATACTACCGGGCCGACGATGCCAACGTGGTCCGTGACCGTGATCTCGAGGTGGACACCACCCTCAAGAGCCTGAGCCAGCAGATCGAGAACATCCGGAGCCCCGAAGGCAGCCGCAAGAACCCCGCCCGCACCTGCCGTGACCTCAAGATGTGCCACTCCGACTGGAAGAGCGGTGAGGGCCTGCCCTGGCTGCCCCCTTCCTCCTGCCATGCCAGGGTCCCATGCCCACATGTGCCCCACCTCCCCTATGGTGCTGGCTGCCTACCCCCCCTGACTCCACCTTGCCCGCCCCATCGCAGGAGAGTACTGGATTGACCCCAACCAAGGCTGCAACCTGGACGCCATCAAGGTTTTCTGCAACATGGAGACTGGTGAGACCTGCGTGTACCCCACTCATCCCAATGTGGCCCAGAAGAACTGGTACATCAGCAAGAACCCCAAGGACAAGAGGCACATCTGGTTTGGCGAGAGCATGAACGGTGGATTCCAGGTACGTGAGCTGGAGCCTCGAGCCACTGTCAGGAGGTGGGCTAGCCCAGTGCCAGGAAGGGGCATGAAAGCCTAGAGTAGACTCCATCTCTGCTAAGTGTGATAGATGGAGCTGAGCTGGGGGAAGGGGTCCTGGGTCCTTGACACTGGCTCAGACACAGGGTGCCTGTGGGCACACTATGCCCCTTCTTGATGTACGGGCAGGGGAGCCCGGGCAGGGAGGCCAGGACTGAAGACTCCCGCATGGCCATCAACTCCTCACTCTGGCCCCTCCCCCACAGTTCGAGTATGGTGGCAAGGACTCCGACCCTGCCGATGTGGCCATCCAGCTGACCTTCTTGCGCCTGATGTCCACCGAGGCCTCCCAGAACATCACCTACCACTGCAAGAACAGCGTGGCCTACATGGACCAACAGACTGGCAACCTCAAGAAGGCCCTGCTCCTCCAGGGCTCCAACGAGATCGAGATCCGGGCCGAGGGCAACAGCCGCTTCACCTACAGTGTCACCGTCGACGGCTGCACGGTGAGTCCCCCTAGGCTCCAGACAGCGACCCCTCTCTGGGCTCTGGCTCTTTGGGCAGTGCCCTCTCTCTATTGCTGCCACCTGGTAACACACCCCTCCCCTTGCCTCCACCTCACCCCAGAGTCACACCGGAGCCTGGGGCAAGACAGTGATCGAATACAAAACCACCAAGACCTCCCGCTTGCCCATCATCGATGTGGCCCCCTTGGACGTTGGCGCCCCAGACCAGGAATTCGGAGTCGACGTTGGCCCTGTCTGCTTCCTGTAAACTCCCTCCACCCCAACCTGGCTCCCTCCCACCCAACCCACTTTTCCCCCTCCCCGGAAACAGACAAACAACCCAAACTGAACCCCCTAAAAAGCCAAAAAATGGGAGACAATTTCACATGGACTTTGGAAAATATTTTTTTCCTTTGCATTCATCTCTCAAACCTAGTTTTTATCTTTGACCAACTGAACATGACCAAAAACCAAAAGTGCATTCAACCTTACCAAAAAAAAAAAAAAAGAATAAATAAATAACTTTTTAAAAAAGGAAGCTTGGTCCACTTGCTTGAAGACCCACGAGGGGGTAAGTCCTTTTCTGCCCGTTGGGCTTTATGATCCCCCAACGCTGCCCTTTCTGCTCCTTTCTCCACCCCATCTTGGGGCCTCCCCGCCACTGCTCCCCAAATCTAAGTCTCCCCGAAAGACACAGGAAGCAATGCATTGTCTGCCCATCAACCAAAGGCAATGCCAAAACACCCCAGTGGCCCCACTCCCAGCCCACCCAGTGCCCCCAAACCCTGGGGGGACTTGGAGTTCTCAGACTGCCAAAGAAGCCTTGTCATCTGGTCTCCCCATGGCCTTTGCAACATCCCTCTCTTCGTTTTTTGAGGGGGCCATGCCCAGGGAGCCATCGGCCCCCAGCCAGGTTTGGAGGAGAGTCAGGATTGGCCACGACAGAGCAGAAACATCGGATTTGGGGAAAGCATGTCAATCCCTCGTGCTGCAGGGCTGGGTGGGAGAGATTGTTCTGTTCCTTGTGTAATTGTGTTGCTGAAAGACTACCTCGTTCTTGTCTTTGTGTGTCACCGGGGCAACTGCGTGGGGGCGGAGATGGGGGCAGGTTGGAAGCCGCCTCGTTTTATATCAAAGGTGCTACATCTCTGTGACAGGGCGGGGCGGGGAGGGAATCACTGGTGCTATAAAAGTTGAGATGCCCCCCCAGGCCAGCAAATGTTCCTTTTTGTTCAAAGTCTATTTTTATTCCTTGATATTTTTCTTTTTTTTTTTTTTGTGGATGGGGACTCGTGAATTTTCTAAAGGTGCTATTTAACATGGGGGGCAGGTGCCGAGGCTCCAGCTCTCCACCCTCTCTCCACTGCCTCTGGCTTCTCAGGCCTCTGCTCTCCCCACCTCTCTCTCCTCTGAAACCCTCTCCTCCTGCAGCTGCGTCCCACCCTCACCGCCTCGCTCCTGGTCTGTCCTGCGTCCTCTCTTGCCGGGTTTCAGAGACAACTTCCCAAAGCACAAAGCAGTTTTTCCCCCTAGGGGTGGGAGGAAGCAAGAGACTCTGTACCTATTTTGTATGTGTATAATAATTTGAGATGTTTTTAATTATTTTGATTGCTGGAATAAAGCATGTGGAAATGACCCAAACTTATCTGCAGTGGTCTCCTAATTTCCTTCCTTGGAGTTGGGGGAGGGGGGACACGGGGAGGGGGCTTGTTGGGGGGTGGACTTGCCTTCCATTTCCCCCCTTCTCTTCTAGATCCATCCATAGCCCCCTTTTCCTCTTGCCTTTCTTATGCCTTAAACTTTTTCCTTTCCTCTTTTGTGTTTCTGTCTCTTGCAGTTCTCCTTGCACGTCTTCCAAATCCTCGTCCCCCCTGCGATGCCATACAGGCAGCCCACGTGTGCAGCAACGCACACGCGCGTGCACACACACGCACACTTCCCTTCAGATCCTGAGTTGCCCAAGCCTCACACCCACTCTCCCCTCAACTCCCCACTGCCGTGAGCACCCCGCAGGGCTGGGGGTGGTGGGGGACACTGCACATGGGCACCAGGAGCCTCGGGGAGCCGGGAGGGTGAGGAACATGGAGCTGGTGAGGAGGCCAAGGCCCCTCTGTGGACACTCATGAAGGCCATCTGTCCTCTCTCCCTCCCCACCTCCGTGGAGCTCCCACTGAAGGAATAACAAGCCTTAAAGCTTGAGAACGGGCTCTGCTGAGCCAGGTGGGGGGCCCAGGCCCCCGGGGAGTGAGTTGGAGAGCTGTGGTTAAGGGTGCTCTCGGGAAGGACAGAGGCCTGGCCCTGCTCAGCTCGGCTTCAGTCCCTCTTGCCCTTCTGAGACCCTCCGGAGGGTAGCCTGGGGGGCCCAGGCCCTGCCTTCTGCCTACTCCGTTTCTTTTTCCTTCTTTCTTCACAAATTCTTTCTTCTCCCTCCCCTCTCTTTCCCCTCCCCCTCTGCCTGCCCGTCCCTGCCTGCCTGAGAACCTGAGGCCCCCAGAGGGAAGGTGAGCAGTTGGTTCCCAATCTCAGGGAATGGGGACAATGGTGTATGGTCAGTGAGGGACAGAGAATCCAGAGCATCAGAAGCCTGGAGCACACCGGCACCCAGAGACTGGGAGGAAAAGCCCGTGTTCCTCCCTGAGGTCTACCGGGAGAGGGACAAGTGTGCAGATGCCATCCTTCGGCAGTGCTAACAACATGGCTATCATGAAGTATTCATGGCTATTCATTATGGCCTTTAATAATTCATCATTAGCACTTCTCCCACACTCAGGACACTGTGGAAAGGGAATTAGTCTAGAGCAGAAGAAATTATGGCATATAAATGAAGGATTATTCATATGCAAATTACCCAAAGTCATGTTGTTCCCACTGTTCTATGGATCAATGCATTGAGTGTCTGGTAATGGCTGCCTGAGACACTGTGCAGGTGACCCCCACCTACCTGTGCCCCCTGGAGGGACCCTTGCTGTCCAGGACCCCTCTCCACCTGCCCCTCTGGGGGATCCAGAAGCGTGCTGAGCCACCCAAGCCTCTACCTGGCCACTGCCCACCTATCCGGACTCACTGCCCCCTCCCTGTCCTCATCTGTCACACCAACCAAAAAGGGTGACCTCAGTTCCCACATAGGCACCACATTTTCCCACTTCCAGGCCTTTCTGGGTGCCCTGTCCTGTGCCCGAAATGATGTCCCTCTCTCTGCTTGCTCAGTGCTCAAGTGTCTCACCGTCCCCCATCCCCCCATCCAGCCCAGCTGAGCTCAGCCCCTCCAAATTTCTACAAAGCTGACCTTGGCCCTGAATCCCAGAGACCATGACCATAAAGAGAGTGAAGTGAGCTAGGTGGTCCCTCAGGTGACAGTGCGGTGCTGTGTGTGCCTTGGATACAGGTGAGCAAGTGCCTGAGGAAGAGCAGGTGAAAACCAGCCCACGCGGGAGCCAGCCGCAGTGCAGGGCTCAGCCCGGTGCTTTCTGCAGCAGCAAAGGTGTGCCACGGCTGTGCTGTCTAGTACAGGAGCCACCAGGCCACTGTAGCCACTGAGCACTTGAAATGTGGCTAGTGTGACTGGGGAATGTGATTTCTACTTTTATTGAATTTTATTGCAATTAATTTTACTAGCTACATGTGGGACAGTGGCAACCGGATTGGACAGCATAGTCCTAGGCACAGGAGTGAGTCTGCTTGTCACCACATATGTACATATCTACACGCGGGTGCGTGAGTGTGCGTGTGTGCACACGTGCACCTGTGGGTGGGCACGTGCCCGAGGGTCGGGGCAGCGGCAGTGACAGCCCGTGTGTCAGTGCCCTGTGTGCAGCTCCACATCTGTGTCACGTGGTGTGGGTTGGCATGTGGTTTCGGTGCCTGTGAAGGACAGGAGAAGAGGGGGACAAAGGGACCATTGTGCCACATTCCCAGTTCAGTCTCTCCTTTCCGCTGACATCACAGCTGCCCTAAATACGGCCGCCCAGACCCGCCCCCCGAGACCCTCGCTGCCCCTTGCGCAGTGGCACAGAGCCTGCTGTTCCCAGCGCTGCTCTGCCGGGCTCACCTTTGTCTCCTCTGTGAGGAGAAGGACCATGTTCCTGTGGCTGAGTTTTCAGTCAAATCCCGATGGAAAATTCTAGAAAGGGAGGAGGCTTCATTTGGATTTTTTGTTTTTGCTGCTCTTTGGGAGCCCAGCTCCTGGCAGAATTTTCTACAGCTGGAATGTGGTGGGGTCTCCCTCCACTTTTTTGCCCTCAGCATCTTAACCCTCGGAGGCTATCGTGGAGGGACAGAGCTGGGTGGGGCTGAGGCGAGGAGAGGCTGAGAGAGGGCACCTGGCTGGGTGCCTCCATGTGTGGCGGGACGAGGGGCAGCATGTCGAGCGTGGGGCTGCGTGGCAGACAGGGTGGCTGCTCACAAGGCCAGTGCCCACACGAGGAGGCCTGCGCGATGGCGTCTGAGGAGTGAGGTGAGTGCCGCCGAGCGGTCCCCATGTGGGTCTCCTGGGGGTGCCTGTGAGGAGGAAACTGTGTCCCCGCCTGTGAACAAATGCATCTGTGTTCACAGGGGCCCTACACAGTGGGGAGCATGCACATGTGTGCGTTGGGGGCGGTGGGCATCTGTCAGGGCGGCTCCCCCACACGCCTACGGCAGTGGAAGTGACGTTGTGTGAACTGTGAGAACTCATGGATCATGGCATCTGGGACACATGTGTCACAGGCATGACAGAAGGCAGAGGAGAATCTGTCTGTGTGGATGGAGATGGATGGGGGGTGAGCACGGAGGAGTGTGGGAAAGACGAGGAGAGGCCGGCTATGGGAGGACCCCGCCATCCTGAAGTCCCTGATCCAGCAGGAGCCCTAGTGCTGGAGAGAGGCTGTGTCTCCCTGTCCCCTTCCTCCCCGTGTGCTCCAGAGGGTTCCAAGTCAGGCTGAGGGCATGTCGCTGGACGGGGAGGCAAGACCTTGGGTCCTTCCACACGTGGAGATTTCAACACTTCGCAGAGCATGTGCAAGGCATAGCCAGGAGGGAGGCGGCTCTGGGTGCAAGCTGGTGTGGAGAAAGGAAGATTTTCTCTGCAAAAGACAATGGGAGGAATGGGAAGGGCGTGCTCAATAAGAAGGGACAGAGAAGAGAGGAAGAGGTGGCTGAGAACCATGGTGGGGACCAGAGCACATTTTAGAACAAGGAGGCTACGTGTTCAAGTCCTAGGTGAACTCACTGCTGTGCGGCAAACCTCTGCCTGCAGAGGCCTGGACGCTCTGCAGAAAGCAAGGGAAGGGGCTGAGCTGTGGGCGTGAGTCGATCTGGGTGGAGAGAAAGGAAGAGCCATGAAACCAGCACTGCCTGATAAACATATAAAGAGAGCCGCATTATGTAATCTTCCATTTTCTAACAGTCATTTAAAAAAATAAAAAGAAATAGGTAGAACTAATGTTAATCATGTCTTTTATTTAACCCAATGTATCCCAAAGTAAGATCATTGCACTCTGGCACTGATAGCACATCTCAGTGCGGACTAACCACGTACCAAGTATTCAGGGGCCACGTGTGGCCAGTGGCTGAGTCCTGGACGGCCCAGCAACAGGCAGCAGATCCGTGCCAAGGACCATGTGAATTTAGGCCTCCACCCCAAATTTGCAGGGAGAGAGTGAACTTTTCACAAGGCGCAGATGGAAATGGAGTCTATTTAGTCTGGATCTTAGGGGACAAGGAGACCCCACGGACCTCTGGCCTTGCGGCAATCGTGTGAGTGTCCGCATGTGGTAATGTCTCCATTCCTGGGAGCTGCCAGAGTGTCCCATCCCCACTAATTCTCCCAACAGCCCCAAGGCAGTTGTGATTATCATCTTATGAGTAAGCTAACCGCCAGCTGGCTGAGCCGGCTGTTGTGTGGCAGAGCCATGATTCCAGTCCTGCTCCAGGGAACTTTGCGTCCAAGGGCTGAGGCCAGCTGTAGAGGTGCCCTGTGTCCCTGGGTCTGGTGAATGGAGAGATGGTAAGAAAATGTCTAGAGAGCCAGGCCGCTCGTGGGGACCGTTTAGGATGAAGGTGGGGGCCGCGTGGGTAGTGCCATTGGTGGGACTTGTGGAACAGAGTGTGCCCTTGTCTCAGGGTGGGGGTGGAGGTGGGGGAGGCTGCTGCTGTTTGTCCTGGGCTGTGGGGGGTGGGGCATGACGGCCGGATGGAACCCTGCGCAGGGAGCAGGGGGCCCTGAGTGTGTCTGTGCCGGGGCCGTGGGCACGTGTGCCGGGGCCGTGGGCACGTGTGCCCAGGCACAGCTTGGTGTCCTCTGCAGGCACACCATCCTCCCCGCTACTTGTCTGGGCCACTTCCTCTCAGGCCGGCAGCCAGGCTCCCGTGTGCTCCTTGGAGCCGAGCAGGGAGGAAGGCCCTGCCAGGACCCCAAGTCAGAGCCGGGAAGCAGAGGGAGGGGAGATGCTGGCCTCGCCCCCTCGCGTCCTTGTCCCTGGTTGGCACAGGAAGAGCTTAGAGGAGGCCTAGGGGTGCAGGGACCAGGGAGGACCCACCCAGACAGCTGGCTGCCTGTTCCATTCTCCAGTCTGAGCAGACTCTGTGCAACTCCGAGTTCTGTCAGGAAAAAGGAGGAAATGGCAAATGAGGAGTCAGAAGCACCTTCAGGGCCGGGCGCTCTGGCTCACGCCTGTAATCCTAGCACTCTGGGAGGCCAAGGCGGGTGGATCCCTCAAGGTCAGGAGTTCGAGATCAGCCTGAGCAAGAGCGAGACTCCGTCTCTACTAAAAATAGAAAGAAATTAATTGGCCAGCTAAAAATATATATAGAAAAATTAGCCAGGCATGGTGGCGCATGCCTGTAGTCCCAGCT
>CAUYRT010033065.1:0-19141 GCA_963574885.1 Lepilemur ruficaudatus
GGGCTAGAGTGAGTGCCATGGCATCAGCCTAGCTCACAGCAACCTCACACTCCTGGGCTCAAGCGATCCTTCTGCCTCAGCCTCCCGAGTAGCTGGGACTACAGGCATGCGCCACCATGCCCAGCTAATTTTTTCTATATATATTTAGTTGGCCAATTAATTTCTTTCTATTATTAGTAGAGACGGGATCTCGCTCTTGCTCAGGCTGGTTTCGAACTCCTGACCTTGAGCAATCCGCCCGCCTCGGCCTCCCAGAGAGCTAGGATTACAGGCGTGAGCCACCGCGCCCGGCCTAATTATGATTATTATATTAAATTTTTGTATGACATAAAAATAAATAAATTTCCTTGTTAAAAAAAATAAAATGTATCAGTAGTTCATTCAGTCCTTTTTATTACTGAGTGATATTCTGATATAAACGTTTTTAACTACTGTCCTTTTTTACTTTTGCAGACCTAATTTGAAGAACAAACCTGCTTATATTACTTACATTGATTTCTTAATTTAATGCATTGCCCATTAACTTTCCACTCTGTAAGGCAAGTTTTTAAGTCACTGACATTATCCCCAATTCTCTATTTGTTTCTCTTGTGCTTTTAAATGGCTACTTAAACCTTTTTTTCTTGTTTCAATAACAGGGCTTAGTCTACTGACTCCTCCACTACCCACCTACCTATCTCTGTCCCTCTCTCATTTTCTCTCTCTCTCTCTTTCTCTCTCTTACTTTGTGTGTCTTTTCTAGGATATTTCTTCAACTTTATCTTGCAAACTTCTATACATTGTTTAATTTTAGAAATGATACTTTATAATAATTTCCATTTGTTCATACTGTGACTTTTCCTCTTTTATTTCATCTTAAAATAAATGAAATTGCTTTACAAATCCCTCTGAAAATGCAAATTAGAAGCCTCTAGAGTTATTCATTTCTTTGATTTTTTTTTTGTTGTTGTTGTTCCTTGAATTATGGATTTTTAAAGAATTTTCCCTATGGTCAATACTTGTGTTTGTTCTCTTTGTTCTTTATCTTTAATGCTGTCAATTTTCTTTATCTTCTGTGTTTTTGTTCACATATGAGAATAGGTAGTTTGTCTGATTTTTCTAGGTAGCTCTGTTTCTATATGGATCATTTTCTAGTTAAGTTTCCCTGTGTTTATGAAGTTTGACTTGAAATTCTGTTTATGTAGGCTTGACTTATTCACTGGCAGGTTTCATTCTATGGGAAGCAGGTAGGATGCCATTCTTTAGGCTAGGATGCTCCCAAATGCCAGAAGAGGAAGAACTGTGCTTAGGAGCACAGACATTCACCCTAAGAGTTCTAAATTTCCTCAAGTTGTTTGCTTGCATTTTTTTTAGACAGGGGGGTTTTTGCATTCATCTAGGGCTAAAACTTTTAGCTGCCTGGATTTTGAGCATACAGGAAGGGGTGAAGAATATAGGAATTATTTTAAGCACACTGGGAATTAAGTCTTGCTATTTGGGGGTTCTCCTCATACTTATCAACTTTGAGCCTAGAGTTTCTCTTCTTCTGCAGTCTTTTTTGTGTATTTAGACAACACTCCTTATTCTTTATTTTTTGTCAAATAACTTTCACCTTCTTTAATCTTCCCAAAATTCCAAGATGATCCCTTCCCCATTTTCTTCCCTGCTGCAGGACTTTTTTCTTACTATCACTGTTTGTCAGTTTGCAGAGAAAGAGGAGGTAAACTATATGTTCTGTCCACCATCTAGAATGCAAAACTCTCTCCCTTCTTTTAGATGCTACAACAAAGTTAAAAAAATAACAAAAAAAATTGCTGTCCTGATTTATTTAACATTATACATAGCATAAGAACTTTAATACAATGATATGAAAAATACCATAGATACCCATTTGAAAATATCAACTTTTCAGTTATAGAGAGAACTTATGACATATCTCCTACAAACAATATTGTAAAACTAATGCCTTACATAAGGCTTCTCATTTCCGACTAGCAATTTGATGACACAATCCTAGCTAAAGGAGCCAATAGTACTAATAATTTATTACAGTCTTCCTTGCGCTTTCATTCTTACAAAGAGTTTTCTGTATGTGTAATTTCAGGGGGCTAAAAGAGTGGGTCAAATGATATATAGGCAGATAATTATGAGTCCTTCTGGGCAAGAACAATTCTGTGACAAATTATCTACCAGAATTTGCCTAGGTTGCTCCTTCTAATAAAAGTATACTTTTTTTTTAGCATCCTTCTTTTATTACAACTTTTAGTCTTATTTTCAAAATGTTTGTATCCCCATAATATTTTGAAATAAAAGAAAACAGTTTTGTCCATAGCATAGATTCCTCCATTATAAATCCACATTGGTGTGCTGATAAAAAAAAATATATCTCTTGTGTTCTAGAAAATATGGGCGATATAGACCTTTATCATGCTGGCAAATCACAGTGACCTAGCTTTATGTTTGTCCACTTCTTGAGAATATTGATTATATAAGAGCAACTATACAGGGAAAACTAGCTATATTTGGTATAGCTTTCAAAAACTATACTGCTTCCTTTTTAAGTTGTAAGGTATATTTTTCTCTGGCTGCTAAATACTCACAACACTAAAAGTATCTTTTCTTGTTTTGAAGTGGAAATAAATAAAATAGATGTCAATTTCTAAAAATAATTTCTAATTAATGAAATTTCTTTCTTCTTCTTTCTCCCTTCTTCTCCCCCTTTCTTCCCTCTGTTAAAAAACAAACAAACCAAAACAAAAAAAACTAAGACCAGTTAAACTTAACACAGTTTGAGGAAGAAAAAGTCATAGAACTGGGCAAAATTCCAGACCTAAGATGGTTCAGAATGCCCCCACCTCCAATCTGCTGAACTATATTTATAACCAGGAAACAAAAAATGACACACAGGAATTACTTGATTAGTGTGGTTTGGAATATCCCTTATTTGGGTATAATTTGGCAGCTCTCAGGCTGGGATTGGCTGAGGATTTGGCTGCTATGATTGGCTGAAACTCACTTGCTTGGTTACAAGGGTATACTTCTAGGTCAAGCTACAGATTGTTTACACAAGTTAAGTTACAATTCACTATGTACTTAGGCTACTTTGTTTCCAACTTTATAACCCAAGTATAGAGATAGGTTTAGACCAAAGTTGACTCAATTTAACACTCCCTCTTCCCTTTCTTTTCTTCCTTCCTTCCTTCTTTTCCTCTCTATTATGGCTGTTTTACCTAGAGAGCAGAAAAATATACAATGGGGAGGCAGAGAAAAAAATCTATATTAATCTAAATTCTAACACTAATAGTTTGATTTTTTCCAGCTGAATTGACAATTTATTATTGTATGTATACCTTGCTTTGTATTTTATTTTCCATTTTTCTGCCTTTCATAATGAAGAATTGCAAAATAAGGTATCACAGAGCTTTGTTATGGAAATGACAACATTTAAATATAGGTATAATGAGCACCTACAATACATTCTGAAAAGAATTGGCAAAGAAAGTAAGATGAAAACACATATTTTTCTCTTCACTGTCGGAATTCTAAAACTTGTAGGAATGATTCAAAAACACACACATATTGCTATAGTACAAAAACAACTGCAGCGAAGGTCACAAGACATTTATCAACAGATACTTGGAAATTCTTTTGGTCTATATCCCATATGAGACCTCATCTAGTTAGGACAAATCACTTTCTCATGAGTGACACCAATGTTCCTTCTAATTTTGTAATTGTTTCCCTTCCTCTGCCTAGTACATGAACTCCAGAGTTTGGTCTTGGATCTTTCTTTCACCCTGTAGAAACAGATATAATATAAATTATGATCTGAACAAGTAGTATTGTGTCAGTTATGTACAGAGTGTTAATAACTCCCAAAAGTTTATCTCTAGCTTAGATCTCTTCATTAAGTACAGGTTAAATTAATTATTTAAAGATATCTCTATTTAGATATATTATAGATACTTCAATATCTGCATGTCTCAAAACTCAACTCATAAAATTCTAAAAACTGAAATTCATCTTTCTCTTATTTTTCTTATTTTGGTGCTAATAGGGGGCTTCTCCTCATATCCCTCCAGTCTGGATATCTTTTCTCTTCCTAAACAAGAATGGTTTTATTCTATATGACCCAACCACAGATCTTGGGTATGTTTTCAAATATGAATATTTCAATTTTTACTATTGTTCTCCATTTGCACTGCCACTATTCTACCTCAAGATAACATCAACTATCCTCTGTACCACTGCAGTACATTATGACAAATATTCTGACTTCCATCTTTGCCCCACTACAGTTCATTCTCTAAATTTCATCCAGGGTGATATTTTTTTAAATCCAATTTAATTACTCATCAGATTCCATTACTCCTTTAATTAAAAAAAAATTAGAAAGAATTATTGGTGAGGCTAATATTTCCTTGCTTCTGCTTTATTTTCAACTTTATCTTGTATCATTGTCTCCATAGGTCTCTGAAATCATGTTACTCATATTCTTTTACTTTCTTCAAAATACCAAACTTTCTCACATCGGGATCTCTGCAATGCTATTCTATCTAGCTAGAATAGTTTTCCCCATTCTTTTCGCCAGATTTCTACTAATTTTTCAAGTTTCTCTTTAAATGTCCCTTTTTTGAATGACTTACTTGACTCCTTTCATGAGTTAAATTAGGTCCTTCATTAGACTCTCTAATAACTCTAGTCACTAATAGCCTCCCAACCTTCCAGTGTGTTTTCTGACTTGATTCCCCATTCATTTGATATTCATTTGATATTTGATCCCTGGTGTGCACTTTGTTCTTACTTCAGCACTTTTTGCATATGAAGATATATTTCAAATCTCTTATTTTGATCTTAAGTATTTATCCTTAAACAGAATTTTATTGCTAACCCTAATCCTCACCCTTAACTTCCCTACTATTCTAAGTAATGATCCTGTGTGATCTGGGCCTAAAACTTGACAACTCATTCCTATGTTATTTCACATGGCTTTCCTCAGAACTGATATACATTCAGAAAGATGCATTTGACATCTTTTTCTACTGATTTGACCCATGTTACCATCATCTCTCAATAAGATTACTGCAATTATTAAACAGTTTTTTTGCCTCTAATCTTGCTTCTCCCCAAGGATAATTCATTTTTTACACTTCAGCCAGTGTAAGCTATCTAAAAAGCAAATGTGATGTGGCACTCATTTCTCTGAATTAAACCTTTCGATGTTTCCTCATTGTGTTTCTGATATAATCCAACTTCTTAGAATGTCTTGGAGGGCCCTTAATGTATGGCCTCTACACATCTCTTCATCTCATTTCTCACCAACTTTCCCTAACAGAGGCACTGCCTCCTCCTAATTCATGTATTTTTTACTGATTTCCCTCTTTTTAATTGTTTTTCTGGATGATCTCGTCTAAATTGATGATTTAACTATCATATCTATACTGAAAATTCTAAATATCACTTTGGAAGATAGATGAAGTATGAATGTGAGAGAAAACAGTCCTGGGGACTAGAAGAATGGTAGAAGCTCTGTTAAAACACCACCATCATCCCAGTTACCTAAATCAGGGAGAAATAAGCACACAAAAATCAGGATGCAATTTTAGACTACTTGTTTTCTTAAATTGCAGAGTCAATAAATGGCCTAGGTGATAGATGAGAGGGGGCTTGACCAGAGCAATATTAATAGGGATAGCAATTAATCATATCAGAAAAAAAGGATGATAAATCAGTAAGATTTGCTGATTGAGTGAGTTGCAGAGTCTCAGATAACATTGGCACATCCTGGAAGAGTTATTCAGTGAGCAATCAGGTATACGATTCTGAAGCTTGATGTAAAAATTTATTTTTAACTGTGCATCCCAAGAGTTATCTGCACGGAAATGATGTTGATATTATAAACATGGATTAGATTACTCATGGAAAATATGTAGATCGAGAGAAGCAGTTGGCCAAGAATGGATCTTTAGAGATAAGTATTAACACTAATGAGCCTCACAAAAGAAAAAAAAGTCTAGGAAGGACTCAGAGAAGGAAAAATCAGAGAGGAGAAAAGAAAGAGTAGTATTATAATGGAAATGAAAGAAAGTGACAAGTTTTAAGAAGTAGGTCTTATCAATACTGTGAAATGTAGCCTAAAAAAGAATAAGATAGCTGAAATTTTCCCATTCTGTCCAGTATTTAGGAGGCCATTAAAACCTTAGATAAAGTTTTTCTAATAGTATAGTTAGGCCAGAATCCTAAATGTCATGGTTTAAGTCATGAATAGGAATTGACAATTATGACAAGAGATTGGGGAGAGATTGATAACTAGAGGTGAGATACAAGGTTAACTATTTAACAAAAATTTATTGAGTTCCTACTGTGTGACATGTACTATTCTAGGCATGAAACATATAACAGTGACTAATAACAAAATGAAAATGGTTCTGGCCCTTGTGAAGCTATGAGATATAAATAATCATATTAAATAAATATATTAATATATTATATTGTAAAGCTAAAAGTTTATGGAAAAAAATTAAACAGAGAATGATAGCCAGGCATGCTGTAATAGCTACTTTTGTAAGTATATGAAAGACTTGATGTTACTATATTAAAAAAAACCAAAAACTCAGTTTTCATATCTCCTAGAAGGTTGTACTTCTCTTTGGAGTCAGAAAATCTGAATTGTGAAAATCATGAACATAAATGCCGGTACTGAAGGTGAATAAATAACTTTTTTCTGAACCATATATAACATATTAGACATTTCATTTGTATTGTTTATAATTTATATTTGTATACTTCCCACAAGTATTTGCAATTTAATGTAATGTCATAATACGCCTAGAATAAGACTCTTTAAGGCTATAAAATAAATAAATGAACAATGAACTAATTACTTGGGATGAGCTGACAACATCAATAAAAAATAATTTAGCTTTGATCACCCTAGAATCTAATGAAAAAGAAGGAAATGTGTAATTATATAGTTCCTATATATTTGTAATATAATATATACATTTGTATATATATACTATATATTATATATACTATATAATTGTAAAACGTGATGAATCTCAGATACATTATATTTATCATTTACTATTAGAGAGATTCATATGTATATCTTATAAGTGTGATCAATGTAATGTATGATATTAATCTAAGTATATGTCAAGTGTAATTAAAACAAAAGGAGTAGCAACTGCTATTGCCTGAAGGCTGGGGAAGGCTTCACAGAAGAAGTGATAAAAGAAATACAGATATTGGCAAAATAGAGAAAGGGAAGAGAATTGTGTTTCAGGTAACAGCAATAGCATGGGCAAAAAAATTTTAAAAGCATGAAAGCATGCTTTCATATGAAGAATGCCAAATAATCTGGTATGGATGGGAGGCATGAAAAATTTAGACAAATGTGAATGATGAAACTAAAAGGAAAAGTGAAGAAATGCCAAAAATAAGGGCATTAGTCTAACATAACAATATTTTACTTTCTTGAGTCTTGGGTGGATGATGATGCCATAATGAGAGAGAGGGAGAATGGAAGAGAGGAAGAAGAAGAGAGAATTTGCAAATGGAAAATGAATTGCACCTGGTAGAACATCAAGGGTGCACAGCAAAAGAAACTATTCCACACAATTATTCTGGTGCCAAATATTTTTGATTTAAAAAAATGAGTAGATGCTCAGTAGAATAAACATTATTGCATCCATCTTCATAGCTCAGTTGTTGAAGGAACTGTGCTAGTTTAGGTCATATAAATTCAGTCTTTGTAAAGTAGATGAAAGACAGTTTGCTTCTGTTTCCTTCATTGTCATAGACTATAGTTTTAACTTCTGATAAAATGTGTCATCTATCAGAAGGGACCTTAAGAGACAAAGAGTACAAGCAAACCTAGCCCCATATCTGGGAAAACAATATTATTAAAGACAGTGCAATGTTTATAAATCAGAACATATACCTTTAACCAAGGATGAATAGCCCATATCATAAAGCTTATCTGAGATGCCTAAAGACAGATAAGTTTGGAAGTCAAAATGGCATTAGTGGTATGGATGGGAACAATCCATATTATGCTCAATATACTCAGTTTCTGGACCACATTATTAACTCCACATCTCTAAGGATGCCCAAGTTAAACCTTGAATTACCTTAAATATTAGTGAATATGTACTATCTTCAGAGTTTATTTCAGGAGGGAAATGGAATAAGAAAAATAAGTTTTAACAATTCCTTCATTGAGTGATCCTTGGTCTTTATAAATCTACAGTCCATTGCTCTTTTTAAGATCATGGCAGGTTTAGCAATTGAATAGAAAACAATGTTACTATGTAAACATGACTCGAAAAACCTCAGAAAAGCTCATAACTGTACCAGGCTTGGCAAGGGAATCAGAGAGAGAGTGATTTTTCCTTTTAGTAGGGCTAAGGCATTATCTATTTTGTGGGTGCCTTTTTATGTGTGTGCTGCAGTGCATATGCTATATGTAGAATTGTTTTCATAATTTTTTGTGATATATATCTAGAGAAAAAAGGTTGATTTTATAACTACTACTCTGGTGCATACGTGATTACTATTAATCTCATTTATTTATTCATTCATTTATTCAGTAAACATTCCTTGAATGCCTACTTTCCAACAGGTACTGTGTTGAATACCCAGTCTCTGCTCATGAGATGTTTAAAGTCTATTTCAGAAAATTAGAACAAATCATAAGGAATATATAAGAAATATTTGATAATTGATAGTACAATAAAATTCTATAAGGGATAAAATATGTAATATAAATAAAATAATAATGAAATGTGAATGAGAGCATAAAATTGAATGGGGGAAAATAAATGACACTACATAGCATGTGTTAAAGTGTCTTAACACATGAATAAGACTTCCATGGATAGTGAAGCAGTAGTAAAGAAGTAATGAGGAAAAATTTTGTTTCCAATTGAAGACTGACCAGCAAAAATGGGGCCCTGGAAATAGAAATCATAAATTTCCTTTCTGTCTTGTTGAACAGCACTACTATCTTCCAGACATTCAACTCAGAAAACTAGAAGTTTTTTCAGAGTCCTCCCTTACCTTCATGCATCACATGAACTTATCAGTAAACAATATTGATCACTTATTTGAAATATCTTTTGACCATTTACTTTTCTTTCCAATATCTCCATCATCACCTTAGCCTAGGTCATTTCTCTTATATAACTCCACTAACTTGCTAACTTGTCTTCCTGATGCAAGTCATGTTCTTTCATAATCCATTCTCCACACTCCTATTTCTATAACCCAAATTGTGCCACATTGCTATTTTACTTAAGCACTTTTAATAGCTCAGTTACTTAAGGCTAAAGTACAAATTCTTGAATGTGATCTAACTGATCCTGAGTGATTCAACACCTGCTTACCTCTACATCTTTTTCTCTTGTCACTTCCCTGCTACAACTGTATAATCTAGAATTATATAATAGTCCCTGAAAACACTACTTTTTTTGTGACTCCTGCTTTTGTATATGCTATTACTTTTGTTTGAAATACCTTTAATGTCATATTTCACATGTATTATGTCTGCATATACTTATACTGTCAGATTCTGGGGAGCATCCCATGATCTCCATTATTTTTATCTATGTTTTATGACCTTTCTCTTTGGTTCTATGTCTACCTCTTTTGGAGAACTATTCATACTGTATTTAAATTGCTCATTTATGACTATTTCCTTCTCTAAACTTTAAGCCCCATTTTATTATTTTTTGTAGCCTTCATACTTAATACAAGTCACAGTGCCTAGCACATCAAAGTTAGGCAATAAGTATTTCTTGAATGAATTAATGAGCGAAAGAAAATAAAAACTTTGCAGACAAACACGCAATGGCATACATAGTATACCAAGCATACCTTGAACATTTGACACCTGGAAATAATCATTTTGCCTTAAAACACCACTTGTATATATGACAAAGTTATTATCATACTTATATTAATTATATGTATCACGAAGGTGTCATTAATTATGGCCCCCAAAGTAATGGGGACAATGAAAATATAATTATGTCAATATAAAAGAAAAGGGTAAAATAAATATTAAATAATAATGTACTACTATTTATAAAATATTAAGCATAATAATTGTATATATAACTATTTTAACTTTTATCCTTTAGTTACAACCTGATACCTGATATAATAATAAATTATAAAGAATAATCTCATAATTGAATAAATGAATTAGAATAAAATGAAACATTTATAGACAGTATAATTTAGACAACTCCTAAATTTAACTCATGCTGTGACATTTTATTTTCTAAATATGTTCATAATTCATAACTTACAACTCATTTTTGAAGAGCAAAAATGAAATCTAGCATTTTTTTAAAAAATACCACTTCTGATCTGGTTATGATAACATATACTCATTTCTTTTTGCTTCTTTCCAAAAAATAAAACTATAAACTTTGGAAATAATGCAAGACAAAAAGGAGAACTTTGAAAGGAAATAAGAAGACAAATTTATTTGGGAACCCAGGACTGGAGAACAACAGAGTATCAGGGCACTTTACACTGCTCCACCTTATTTACCCACAACTTAACAACAGAAAGCAGACAAGTTAGACTAATTCCTCCAGTGAATTTACCAGTAGTCCTGTGGACAACACCAGGTGAGTCCAGCACCAAGAACAAGAAGAATGGATCAGGAACCCAATAACAATAAGAGAACAGAAGAAGTGTTTTCTGTGAAGTGAACAGAAGAAGCTCAATATAGTAGTCCATATTGAAGACTGCCCCCTCTTACCCCCACTGAGAAGCATTGGGAAGCTGGAATTGAGAAAGACCAGCAAGTACATCCCACAAGATGAGCAGCCTGGCCCAAAAAGCCTCTTAATTCCTGCAGGCAGCACCAGCAAAGTCCAGTGGAAAATCCAGCAGGAGGAGATTAAAAAATAATAATAATAACATCTCAATGGCTCTGAAAATTAAATTATCATTTAGATTACAGGCCACAAAAGGAGACCAGGCCCTGCATGATAAATTTAAACAGTGTGACTTCTAGTTAAAATAAAAAATTTTAATTAAACACAGAATCTCTGAATATAAAAGTAAAATTGTCTAGATACAATAGAAAAGCACCTGTCATACTAAGAACCAGGAAAATAACAACTTTCAAGGAAAAAATAAAATCAGCCGTTGGTAATACTAAGATAAACCAGATGCTGGAATTATCTGACAGGGATTTCAAAGTAGCCATCGTAGGTATGCTTCCATAAGCTACTACAAATTCTCTTGAAACAATGAAAAAGTAGAAAATCTCAGCAAAGAAGCTGAATCTAGAAAATAAGAACAAAATAGAAAGTATATAAGTAAAAAACACAGTAACTAAAATTTAAAACTTTCTGACAGGGCTTCATAGTAAAGCACAGATGACAGTGAATTTTAAGACAGGTTAAGAAAATTTACACAATTTGAACAACAGAAATAAAGTGAACTGAGAAAAGATTAGCAGACCCTTAGGGATCTGAGTGAAAATTAAAAAATAAAAAACAGTCAACTTTCCTATTACCATATTTCCAGAAGGAAGGCAGAAATTGAAGATAGCTGAAGACTTAGTCAAAGAAACTCCCCAAATTTAGTGAAAGATAAACCACAAATTCAAAAACTTGAGCAAACTAACCAGGAAAAAGCCAAAGAAATACATACCAGGAGCCATCATATGGAAACTTCTGAAAACTATTAATAAATACATAAAAACCTAGAGATCAGTCACAGATTACATATTATCTATAATACCTTAGCTATAGTGGAACACCAAAATTAATGACAGCAGATATCCCATGTGAAACTATAGAAGCTAGAAGGAAGTGACATAATATTTTTCAATTGTCAAAATAAGAGAAATAGCAAATGAAAATACTATATTCACTCAAACTATGCTTCATGAATGAAGAGGAGATAAATATCTTCTCAGAAAAAATAAATCCTGGAGCACCATGGTTATCACATATAAGAAATTTAACATTGATAAAATGTAATTACCATGTCTTCATTTCATATTCCAAATTTTCCATTTTCTGTTGTTCCAATAATGCCTTATTTTTTTTCAGTAAGAAGAGACTTTATTTTAAAAGAGTTTTGCAAGTAGACGAAGGGACTATCACAACAGGGTGTTCTGAATGTTCTGACCATAAGATCTGCAATCATCTCCAAATAATGCCTTGTATAGCAAAACTTTCTCCAATTCTAAACCCAAAATAGGATTATGCATTGCATTGCATTTATTTGTCAGGACTCTGTCTCCATTACACTGGAACCCTGTTTTAGCCTTTGTCTGTCATGATATTGGAATTTTCAAGCCAACTGTATTGTAAAACAGCCCTCAATTTTGGCTAATGTTTCCTTGTCATAAAATTAAAGTTGTACAAAAACACTATGTAGGTGATACTGTGTTCATTTTTTTTCCAAAAAATTATAGAGTAAGACAAAATTAAAGAAAACTAAGCAAAGCAAATACATAGCTTAATGAGCTATTATAAATTGAACATCCATATATCAACACCCAGATCAAGAACAGAATGCTGTCAGCTCCCTCAGAAACACCTTTATGTGACTCATTTCAATCAAAACCCTTCCCTCCACTTAAGTAATCACTACATTAACATTATACTAATCACTTCCTTTACAGTTTTATTACTTAAGTGTTATCTTTAAAATATAATTTTGTCTTGATGATTTATGTCTTTTTAAATTTTTAGTTTGAAATAGTTTTAGATTCAAATAGAAGTTGCAAAAGTAGTACAGAGAGTTACTCTGTACCCTTTACCAAGCTTCTTCCAGTGATAAATTCTTACATAATAACAGTGCAATCATTACTACATGGAAATTTACATTGGTGCAACAGTATTAACTAAACTATTAATACGTGCCTTATAAAGATGTCATCAGTTTTTTGTAAGAAGTCTCAACTCATAATTTAATTTTTTAACATTAAGGCCTACTCATTGGGCAGTACACCAATATAATTTTTAAAATATTTTGTTAGAACAATGACAATAATAGAAGTAAAATAAATCAAATTACAAGGACAAAAATCTTCCTTTAGTGAAAATGTAAGAACCGCCTGTTTGAAACAGACATCTGATGAATCACATTGTGAAGCTTACACCTTCTCACATGTTGCAAACACAAATGATTTTTGTAAAAGTAAAGCCTTTTAATTACAGCTGGCATTTAAGATCTGGCAACCCTTATAAGCGATAGTGGTGTCATGCCTCACACTAAAATTATGTGTAAAAGTGTGTACTAAATGTTGAATATATATGAACATTCTCTATGCTTAAAGGGATAGAAAAATAGAAAACGTCCCCAGCTAATAACTTACTTTTTGTCTTAGTGTTTTCTCATCTTCATCATTTCTCCTCTTTAATAATGAACAGTGTTGTTATTATTTTGTGTGACTGTATCTTTTTTTGTTGTTTTTATTTTCTACATTTCCAATAGACCTTGAAATTAACAACTGGGTCTCTATATGCAGGTCTGGCTCCTTATCTCATGCTGTACACCAAACTAGCAGGAGAATTATTCATTCTCTTATTAATAAATTAACATATTCTTAGACAATTACCACCAATTTACTAATTTTTCTGGTAGATGCCAGATTGAGAATAAAGCTTGATTCACTATGCTTGTCAATTTCAAAATCCTTTAATGTTGAGCCTAGCCCATGAGTGTTTACAAAGATATAATTTTTCCTGCTTCCAAATATTATCATTTTCCATAAATCTAAAATCTCAACTGCTTTTAGTTTGTTTTCACTTTAAGTTTGCTTTTACTTCATTTTTCTCCTCCGTTGCTTTTCTTTACTTTTATTTCCTTGTTTCATGTGATAGAATTCTAAGACAGTCTCTATGACTTTAGTCCCCAAGGTGTTACTACTATGATTATATTACCTGACAAAAGGGATTCTGCAGATGTAATTAATATTGGACTATTATTTGGGTGGATCTAATCTTTCACATGAGCTTTTTAAAATCATAGAGTTTTCTTTGGACAGGAGTAGAAGACAAATTCAGAAAAACTGAAAGTGTGAGAGGAAATTGACATAAAGAGGTTCTTTATTGCTTAGAAGGAAGGGACCATGGGACAATGACCTTATATTGCCCTCTTGGAGAGGACAGTGGTCCCTGCCTGCCAGGCAGCAAGAAAATGAGGACTTCAGTCCCACAACTGCAAGGGCCTGAATTCTGCAAACAAGCCGAAGAGTTTATAGGTGGACTCTTCCCAGAGCCATCAGGTAACAGCCTATACAGCTAACAATTTGACTTTGGCCTTGTGGTACCCTAAGTAGAAAAACCAGGTGAGCCCACCTGGATTTATGCCCCACAGTACTATGAGCAAAAAACAAAAAATGCTATTGTTTTAAACTGCCCTGTTTGTGGTAATTTTTTATATAGCAATAGAAAACGTATACACTTTAGAATCCTTTTGAGATTCACACTAAACTTAACCATCAATTGAAACTAAGTTGGTATTTGGCCTTGGAACAAAAAATGTGATAGAAACACTAGATCTACATAGTAAGTATTTGAGAACATTGAATTCTATTTTTGAATCTTCTCATTGGAGCTCTACTCTAATCTTGGAAAAGTTGCTTGCTTTACCTTTATCCTCATAAAGCCACACATGTATGAGTGACATAATAAAGATTTTTTTGTTGTTGTTCGTGGATGAAAGAGGCAGTAGGCAGCTATCCAATTATATAGTGAATCTAGAATCTGACTTCTGTACCTATTGAATTTGGCCTATCTTTGAAAATGTTAGAAACTTCTGATAGAAGGTGTTTCAGTGTCTAGTGATTTAATTGTCCATGATATATTAAAATACACATCTAAACCACCAGAGAGAAATGTGTTGTGGGTTATAATTGTGATGGTGGTGTTTTTACAAAAATAAAAAAATATATCTTTTAGAATGAAAATTGAAGAAAATCTCCTTTCCCTCTTAGTGAGCCACAAGTTACAAAACTACCAAGCAAACCAGTATATAGTAGTTGCTTTTGTAAACTATCACAGGACTCCGTGAGTCCTGCTGACTTTATTACAGATATCACTATGCCTTCCAATTTATATTAATGTTTTCTTAAAAGAGAAATACATATCCTCTCAAACAACATTACCAAAAGCCCAAATTGCTAATTATTACCACTTTCTGCCTTCTCTGATTTCATTTATGTTCTGCTTCATTTATGAATGGGCAAGAATATTTTTAAAAATACAAAGGAACATAACCAATATAAACGTGGTAGATAAAAGGAAAAGTGTGTGAACAATGACAGAGGAAGTCTCTTTATTTATTTCTCCAATTATACTAAAAGATAAACAAGAAAAGTGAAGCAGAGATAACCAAAATTGGTAAAAGGAAAGAGAAAACATTGGTATATTAGTCTACTTAGACTACCATCAAAAAACCATAGTGTGCATGGCTTAAATAGTAGAAATTTATGTTCTCCCAGTTCTGGAGGCTGGAAGTCCCAGATCAACTTTTAGTAGGGTTCAATTTCTAGTGAGAGCTCTCTTCCTGGCTTGCAGGTAACCACCTTCTCATTGTGTCCTCACAAGATCTTTTCTCTGTGTACATGGAGAAAAGAGGAAGAGATCTCTGGTGTCTCTTCTTCTTCGTATAAGGACACTAATAGTATAGGCTTAGAGTTCTGCCTTTACGACCTTATTTAACCGTAACTACCTCCTAAAGTCCCTATCTCCAAATACAGTAACATTAGGTGTTAGATTTTCAAGATATTTTTTCCCCTTGCAAAGGAAGCAATAACACATGGACAATCCCAAGTATCCAATAATAATATTATTTCATAGTAGACTTAAATTTTCTTTTGTTCAAGATCACAACATAAAGCAATGTATTATATGCTTGTAAAAAGAATTATATAAAAAAGAGTGTTTTGGCAACAAATTTTAAAAATTATATCATAGATTGATAACATTATTATTATGTCAGACTTTTAAAACTTCTTTTCCATCTTTAAATTAGTATTATACACCAAATTCATAAATATTGTTTACTCTTTATGTACTAATTTAAAGAAACACACTTAACATATATTTTAATAACTTTTTAAAGTTTTATTTTTTAATTAATACATAATAATTGTACACATTTATGGGGTACAGTGTGTCATTTCAATTTACATATACATGTGTAATGATCAAATCAGGGTAATTAACTTATACATAACCTCAAACCCTTGGCATTTCTTTGTGGTGACAACTTTCACAATCCTCTCTTCTAGCTATTTTGAAATAGACAATGAATTATTATTAACTATAGTAGCCCTACTGTTCAATAAAATGCCAGAATTTATTCCTCCTATATAGCTGTAACATTGAATTCATTGACCAGCCTTTCCCCATTTTGGTGCTCCCTCTCCTTCACAGCTTCTGGTAACCACTATTCTACTTTCTACTTCTATGAGGGAAAATTATTAGATTTCACATATGAGTGAGATCATGTAGTCTTTATCCTACCACGTTTATGTTATTTCACTTAACCTAATGTCCTCTAGTTTCATCCATGTTATTACAAATGACAGAATTTCATTCCTCTTTATGACTAATAATATTTCATTGTGCACATATACAAAATTGTTAATCCCTTCGTCTGTTGATGGACACTTACATTGATTCTATATCTTGGCTATTGTGAATGGTGCTGTAGTAAACATGGAAGTGCAGATATCTTTTGGAAATACTTATTTCATTTCTTTCTGGTATATATCCAATATTGGAATTGCTGGGCCATGTGGTAGTTCTATTTTTAATTTTTTGTTCATAATGGTTATACTAATTAACATTCCCATGAACAATGTGTATGAGTTCCTCTTTTACTACATCATCTTAAGCATTTGTTATTTTTTCTCATTTAGATTATAACAGTTTCAACTGGGGTAATATCGTCTCTTATTGTTTTGATTTGCATTTTCCTGATAATTAGTGACACTGAGTATTTTTCATATGCCTGTGGGGCATCTTATGTCTTTTTTTGAGAAATATCTATTCTGATCTTTTGCCTATTTTTTAATTAAATTATTTGCTTTTTCACTATCAAGTTGACTGAGTTCCTTATATATTCTGGATATTAACCCCTTGACAGATGCATAGTTTGTGAGTATTTTCTTCCATTCTTTGAGTTGATTATTTCCTTTTGCTGTATAGAAGCTTTTTTGTTTGATGTAATCCCATTTGTCTATTTTTACTTTTGAGGTCTTATTCAAAATTCCTTGCCCAGACCATAGTCATGAAACACTTCCCCTATATATTCTCATCACAGTTTCATAGTTTGGGCCTTTAAATTTAAGTCCATAATTTATTTTGAGTTGATTTTTGTAAGTTTGAGAGAGATAGAGATCTCATCCTGTAAAAAGAAAAGATTTTCACCATTAGGAATAGCACAAGTTAATACAAAGACATGGAGGAAGAAAAATGTAAGACCTTTTCAGAAAATATTAGGACACATGGCTGGGGCAAATGATAAAAGAGAAATACTATAGGATTTGTCCATGCCAAATTTATGAATACCCTCTACAAGAGTTATGGATAAATGCTCATTCCCACTCTATTTTAAGTACTTCCAGTTACATTAATTATTTCATGAGAAAGCTGCTTAATTTTCTCATTTCCCTAACTCTGCCTCCCAGTAATCTTTCCTCCTTAATTCTAGATTTTTTTAAGTACCGTGAAGTAAAAAATAAGTCTAAGCACTTTTCACATGGCAGGCCTTCATATTGGAATGCTGCCATCATGCCATACTCATTCCCAAGGCTTCTCTTTTCCTAATAGTTCACCTGACGATTCTATACCTCAGGTCCACATCCCCTCCCTTTATTCCTGTTGCTACTGTCTGTTCAGACACTCATCATTTTTCACCTGAATTATTATAGTAGCAAACTCATTGGTCTTCCTGCTTATTTTACTGTCCTCCAAGCTATTCTCTATTTGAATACTGCCAGAATGATTTCCTTTAAAATGAAAATCTGATCGGTCATTTATATTTAAATTATCTCAATTGTAAAGATTTGTTTTTGTGTCTAATGTATGTTTCCCACTTGATTGTGAGCTCCTCAAGGGCCAAGAACAAAACTTTTTCACTCTTGTATCCCTAGTTACTAATGTAGTGCTTGGCAATATGGTTCACACTGTAAGAATAAAATTGTATTTTTTTTCTGAATTTGTTTCTATTCTGCATTTAGCACAATGATAACAAAATTCCTTATAATCAGTAGATATTTTAATAAAGAAATATGTCCTGCTAATGTATTTCTTTGCCATTTGTTTATTCTTTTCCTTTTATTTGGTATATAGGCACGATAAGACTCTGGAAATTTGTCCTCATAATAATCTCTAATGGTTATTGAGTTCTTATTATATACTGTCACCATTTTTCTGTTTTTAGCATTTTGAAAATATTTCATTTAATCCTGATAAGAGAAACACAAACCCATAAGTTGCAGGCATTATTATTACTACGATTTTATATATAAGGAAATTGTGAGGCCAGGCGCGGTGGCTCACGCCTGTAATCCTAGCTCTCTGGGAGGCCGAGGCGGACAGATAGCTCAAGGTCAGGAGTTCGAAACCAGCCTGAGCAAGAGCGAGACCCTGTCTCTACTTAAAATAGAAAGAAATTAATTGGCCAACTAAAAATATATAGAAAAAATTAGCTGGGCATGGTGGCGCATGCCTGTGGTCCCAGCTGCTTGGGAGGCTGAGGCAGAAGGATTGCTTGAGCCCAGGAGCTTGAGGTTGCTGTGAGCTAGCTGATGCCACGGCACTCACTCTAGCCCGGGCAGCAGAGTGAGACTCTGTCTCAAATAAATAAATAAATAAATAAATAAATAAATAAATAAATTTTTCCCTTTATATCTCTCTCCTTCCTTCCTCCCTGCTTTCATTCCTATTTCTTTCTCTTCCTCTCATTTTCTCTTTCTCTTTTTATTTCTTTATTGAAGTATACTTTACATATCTTGCCTTTACCTCATTTTAAGTGTACAATTAAATGATTTTTAGTGAATTTACCAAGATGTACAGTTAATCACATAAATCAGTTTTAGAGGAATTCCTTTCCCCTATTGAGACTCCTAATTCCGCTCCCTAACTACTTTTCAAGCATGTCCCTC
>CAUYRT010033066.1:0-11461 GCA_963574885.1 Lepilemur ruficaudatus
CTGTCTCGTGGCTCCAGGTCCTGGTCACTGCACCAATCGCAGGAGCACCGAGTCTTGCAAACTTCACTTCCTCTCACCTTCTTCTAACTGCTGCTCCCTCTGCAGCCTCCCACCAGGTGAAACCTAAACCTTCAGTGGGAGTGCCAGGTCCAGAAGGCAGCCCAGAAGGTGGTTAGGAGGACTCTGGTCCTTCTATAATAAGGCTGGGCACACTCTTCCCTCCCCAAAGGCAACCAAACAGCTGACACCCAGGAGATCCCTAACTGTCCCATCTCTTTTAGCTACAGCTGCCATGCCCAGGTGCTGGCCAGGCCCCAGGCACCTGCCTGGCCTCGACTCTGGCCCTAAGGCTGATCTTTCTGCCTATGGCCTCATCCACGACAACACTCAACATCCCTGGATTTGCAATAAGGGCCTCTCAGACCCTCCTACTGGACCTAAGCTGCACTCCTGCTACCCTTCCATTTTCCCAGCACTTCAGAGTTGGGGTGGCCAGGATCTGCAGGGGCGGCCTCTCCCTGACATCCCAGACTCTATTCTCATTCTGTACTCTAGGCCTTTGGGCCTGACCTGTTTGGGAATTGGCCTCTATCAGGGCAACTTCTCTAAATCCCATATGGGACCACATGTTTTACCAACCTTGAGTTCTGTTAGCATGTCCCCCTTCCATATGGCTCAGCTCCGCAGAGCATGTGCTCCAACCCCGCCAACCTCCAGGACCTCAGCTTAGGCCCCTCTGTAGGGTGAACAACACTGACACAGTGAGCTCCTGCAGATCCACGGGGGATCTAGTTCCTTCCAATTCTGCACCCTTGAGAGGCTTCTAATTACTTCTAGAATAGGCTCCAAACTCCTGCCAGGCCCTCAGAGGCCATGTGTGCCCTGGGCCTCTTGCCTCCTGGCCCTGCTTGACTTCTCCACCCAGTCCTTGTGCTCAGGCCCCCTGGCATCCTCCTTCCTGGAAGGCCCCAGACTCCTCCTACATCAGGGCTGTGGATCCTGCTCTTCCTCTACCCTCTGATCCTCCCTGGGGGAGGGGAAGGAAGGGAGCTTTGCTGCTGGAGGACCTGCTCGGGAAGCGGGGACTTCGAGGTCTCCTGAAGAGGGATCAGACTAGATGGGCCTGACCAGTGACACCTGCTCCAGCCACAGGGGCTCCTGCATCGGCCCAGGTGCCCCTACCCACACTGACCCCGGGGACAGGGAGCCAGGGCATTGTCCGGAGCCAAGAGGCCCGGCTACAGCCTTGATGCCTGAGCCTTACCCTCCCCCTCATAGTTGAAGTTAAGTTTCTGTTTCCCTGGAATGATAAGTTTCACTTTGCAGCCAATGACGTGGCTTTGCATTTGCTATCCCTGATTGGATGCTTTTGGATGCCTCGTTTACATACTGGACCTAATTGAGAACTGCAAGCTGTAACTCCTCAAATGCTTCCTGATTGGTCAGTCCCTTTTTCACCTAATTTGCATTATAACTGGGTGTTCCCCTTTTCTCTTGTCTATAAGAACTGTTACCCATTGTTCAATAAATGAGACTTGATCAGAATACTGTCTTGTCTCCATCTCTCGCGTCTCTTGTCCCATTTAGCTCCCACTCCCTCCTCCAGGTTCTGCGAATAACGTACCCGCGGGTCGGGGCAGGGCATTGATCAAAACTCTCTGACTTTAGAGAAAGAAACTGAAGCAAAACATCACATGGACAAAGTGAATGAAATTTTGAAAATATTTTTATTTAAAAAGCCAATACTCTATGTTTTTATTACACAATATGGAAAATATACAAATGTAGAAGGAAGAAACAGTTACCTAGAGATGCAGAAACAATAGCATCATATTTTCATCTATTGTGTTGAATAAACTTTACTTATGTGTGTATGTACATACTATCTGCATACACATTTTGCCATTTATCTTTCTAACATCGACATTTTCTCATTTATTTTTGTGACTACCACTCTCATAACCCTCCCCCATTCACCTGTGTTTGAATAATTGTTTTTTTCCCTAATATTTTATTATTACAGAAATGCTGTGATGAACATCTTGAGAGAAAACTTGTTTTGATACTACAGATTATGTTTTTAGTATAGGTCTCTAGAAGTCTAGCTGCTGGATCAAGTAGCATTTGCTTCATATCCCCAAATTGCTTCCTTTCCAGAAGAACTGTGACACGTTCTCCACTCGGTTCAATGCCTGAGAATTTCGATTTTACTACCAGTCCTTTGCATTCTCATGTAAAACTTCTCTGCTGATTCAATCGGCCAAACGTGGACTCTTATTTCAACATGATTTTAAAATTACTAGAAAGGCTGAACGCTTTTTTTTATCTTCTTAAGCTTTTCAACTTTTGACCTTGGTCAGCAGTTGTTTTTTGTTTGTTTTTTTGTTTTTGGTTATTTTGTGACCTTTGCCCAGTTATCTGTAAATTTCTTAGAGTTTTCCTTATCAATTTATTTAACAATATGAATTCTTGTCCTGTAGGGTGTTTACAGTTGTAAAAGTCATTCCTAAGGCCAACGCATACTAAAAAGGCCTTTAATCAATTAACTAGAGATATATGTGTAAGGATTAAAACCTGTGCAGCTATCTATGAAAGTCTCACGTGTCACTGACACACATGGTAAGGGCAAAGGAGGGGAAGAATGAGCCATAAAAAGCCATCTCCACACAGGACCCAGAAGGCAATAGTAAACTTCCAAGAACATGGTCACTTGAGTATGAGCTGGAAAAATAAGAGTAAAATAAGTTCAGGAAGGACCTTGGAGTACACGCTGAGTCCTGTGCAGGAATGGCTTCGATGCAGGTGGGTGAGGTCAGCATATCCACAGTAAGTCTCAGCACAGGACCACACCAACCATAGTGTTACTGAAGGTTTGGTACTTATTCCCAAGTCCAAATCAGTGAGGATGAAGAACAAGGACAAGTGGTTCTAGGAAAAGGAAAGAGAAATTTATTAATTTGCCAGCAAATGAGGAGGGTGGCAGACTAACCTCTCGAAATACCACCATCCCAATTTTAAACAGAAATACAGGGCTTTTTAAAGGGGGCAGGGGGGTGTTGGTGTTTGGGCTCAGGTCTACATGACCAGTGTCACATGTTGTGGGTTTGGGCTACTGTTGCTTAACTATAATTGGTGGTTTTGTTCAACCTTATCTCTGGGGACAATGATCTCATGATCCTTGTAAGGACAATTCTGTTGATGTTTTCTAGCATCTTAAACCAATCCTGTGGTTTGGTTTAAGAATATTTAAAGAACATTTTCCTGCCCCTTTGATTACTGGCCTTGAGCTGGAATGCAGGTTTTAATTCCCAAAAAAGCTGGGGTTTTTAAAGAGACAAATCATAAAACATTTTGCCCTTTTTCAGACCTTTACCTCTGTTGCACTAAAGCTACTTGAAAGATGCTGCTTTAGTGACAACTACAATACACAGTAGAAAAAATGTAATGGAGGACACTGTTATTTCTAGGTGTAAATGGCCTGTGAGAAGTTGAACTTGATATATAATAAATAATATAAAACAAGAGATCATTTTGTCCACTGCCATCCATATATTTGAGTAACTAAGAACTTGAAACTCCTAAGACTGTAGTCCTCACAATTCTTGGATTCCCTGGGCCAGAGGGCAGCTGCAGAGAGCACCTCATAGATACTCTCTTCAATGAGGGATGTCTCATTATTGAAGCTTTTCTGGAAAGAAGATATTGCAATCTTTTTTATCTGGTCTTTCAAAATAAAAGTAAAGATCTACCAGGTTGAATTTAGAGAATTGCAGTTCTTGAGAACAGAATTTCAACAATAATGATCAATATTGAATTATTAGTTCAGACAAGTTTCTGTACCATAATAATCTTTTTTACTTCAGTAAGATATTTGGAGATGATCAGTGATTAATGGAACCTAGTGTAACAGAAGTAAGGATTTGGAAAATGATGAAATTTTTTATGAGTTTTCTCTTTAAAACCCTTCACCCTGTTTGAGGACTTAAAATCTGCATTCCTGCCCGAGGCCAGTAATCAGGGGGGCAGACGAGTGTTCTTTGTTCTTTGTTTTAAACCACAGAAGATGTCTCAACAGAATTGTCCGGGCAAAGGTCATGAGGCCATCTTCACCAGAGATAAGGCCGACCAGGACCACCAACCACAGTTAAACAGCAATAGCCCAAAGCTGAAAACCCCCTTTAAAAGCTCTGTATTTCTGCTTAAATGGAGGACGATGGTTCTTTAAGATGAGACACTGCCATACTCTTCATTTGCCAGCAAATTAATAAACTTCTCTTTCCTTTGCCTCAAATCACTTATCATCATTCTTCATTCGGCCACAGAGACAAGTACCAAACTTTCGGTAACACTAGGGACCAAGTTAAGATCCTGCATAAGAGGGACGAGAGCATGTGAGTAAATAATTATAGAAAAGGAAGCCAAGGAAAAACTGTGGTGTCCCAATCACACAGGCGCTTGGAGGCAGAAAGGTAACACTACCTTCCAATTATTGAGAAATTTCAGTTAGAGAGATATTAGTCACTTGGAAACTGAGACTCATGGCTAGTAGATGGGCATTTATTTCTCACCCCCTGTTTACAAACCACATGGCTAGTAGATGGGCATTTATTTCTCACCCCCTGTTTATAATCTTTTTTCATAACTCATTATGAGATGGAAAGGAGCAAGATTCCAATGCCCTTTCAAAGCCCACTAAAGAAAAGCTTCAGGGATGCCTCTGGCACCTGTCAAGAAACTCAAAGGAGATGGTTCTTTCTCAGATGGCTCAGAAGAACCACGTTGCCAGGAAAACGTCTGATGTTAGTCATTCCTCAAAACTTCCTGAAAATGATGGCACAATTGGAACTAATTCCACTGCCTGGATTATAATGAATTCCAGGGTAACATTAGTGAAATGTAATAGAGGATTGAGGTGTTTTCCCTTGACCCTGCATCTTGAGAATAGCAGGGAAAACAATGATTGTCTTTTTTGCATGCCTCCTGAGTCAGCAAAAGAAGGGTTGGATGTGAGGTCACACATTAAAAAATATTCTAAAGAATCATAGAAAATCAGGGCACAAACACAGTATGCAACAGAAAAAGAAAGCACTGGTGGTTTACAGGGGAGCCACAATGGCTGATGTCTCCGAAATCAAGGCAGAGATATAATAGAAATTCCCACTTTGAGGCAGACCCTCCTTCAGCCGAGCAAGCAATTAGCCAGGTAGGGGAAAGAGCTCGGATGTGGCCTTGCTCAGACTTCCAGCAGCCCAAAGTCTGGCGTTCCCCATGCCGACGGGACTGCTGCAAAGACCTCAACCACCAGGGCGAGAAGGGTCTTCTTCAGAACTCCATCTGGAAATGACCACACAAACCCTGCTCTCAGTGAAAGTGGAACCTGACTTGCTTATGGCTGTACCAGATCAGAGTTGTGGCAAGAGCCAAGGTTCAGATTTCATGTTACATAGTTTGGCCGATGGTTTCCACTGTGAAGGCTTTGAGAGGAAAGTGAGAATGGAGCTGCTTAGGTGGATTCTTTGTTTCATTTGCTGGAGATGTGAAGTTTGGGTGGGCTGGTCTGGCTGTGACCACCATGGCCACCAGGGCCTGCAGCCACCAGAGGGCCCAGGGCCAAGGGAGGAGACAGGAAGCCCTGACCCTCTAGAAGTCTCCAGTGTCTCAGCAACACAGCCACTCACAGGAGGGAAGAGCAGGCTCTGGGTCCATTTCAGAAGGACGTGCCCCTCCCCCCTCTTCTGTCCTGCTCCTGCTTTACAGCCTTTGTCTTCACTGATTGGAGCTTAGTTTGGGAAATGGAGGGAGTGGAAGTTATGGGTTAGGGGAAGGGGAATCAAAGTTTGGGAGGCCAGGGGCTCCCCTGATTGGCACTATTAGCTGCACCTGCAGCCACATGAGGGTCCCAAGGCTGGGCAGGGGGCGGTGAGACTGGCCTGGACCCAGGGTCTCCTGGGGCACCTGCTGGGAGCCCAGCCCACCCAGGAAGGAGGCCAGAGTGGCCAGGTGCCTCCTCCTTTGCCTCCTCTTCTCCACTCCAAGCAAGATGTGGAGATCAGGGGTGACAGAGCAGACACCCCTCCCTCAAGCTGCTGGGGTCCAGAACAGGCCACTCCTCCCCAGGGGTAGTGTTGGGGTCAGGAGCCTCGGGTCAAGTTGAAGAGGAAAATTTGCAAACCGAGGGGACTTGAGCCAAAGCTGAAGAGGCTGCCCTAAAAATAGGCAGTGCCACCCCTTCCAGATGGGTGGACAGCCGGAGCTCGGGACAGCTCTCCACAGCGGAAAGGACATCGGCCCTGACAGAACTGTGCTCCTGCACACAAACGCAAGCATAGCCCAGCAGAATCGGAGTCATCTGGTCCATTATTTAAAAGTAGATGAATATGTTCAAAATTACGTGAGTAGTATGAAATTCATGACAAGAAAATTTCCTTTGGAAAGAATCATCTTTAAATGGCTCCTCCAGCCTAAAATATTCCTAGAACTTCCTTGAGGCCAGGTGTGCCATTGCTGCCAAAATTATGAGAATCAAGTCTTCTTTCCCTGTAGTAAACAGAAAATTCAGACCAAGGCTAGGGCAGGCCCACTGCACATTTCAAGAGGAAAAAGTAATGCTTCCCAGGGGATTAGATTTCCTTTTAGTTTTTCTTTATTTTAAACTAGTGGTCTTCAAATTCTTTTGTTCCATCCTCTTAAAGCAATCTTTGTGTATCTTCTGTGAACTAAAATAAAATCTTAAGCCTCATCCCCAGTCAAGTGAATGGACCCCCTCTTGGCCGAGAGGACCTCAGGAAAATCTTAAACTGAGCTGCCAGCCATGAGGAGAAGGGAGGTCAGGCACACCGCATCATGCCCCCTCCCTTTTGGAGTTATTCTTTGTAACAAAAAGGTACTAAATCATTAATAGGCCTAAGGTCATGCAAGGCTGAGCTTAAACTACACCTGTAGGACATAGATTTACTTCACAGATCACTTGAGTCTTGACATATGTCCAGTGGCTGGTCTCTGATTAGCAGACTTCCTTATCTTAAAACAGTCCAAGCCTTTACAGCTTCATGTCTTTAACCAATTACCAATCAAAGAATTTTTAAGCCCATCTATAACCTATATGTCCCAGCCTGTTTGGGTCAAACCAATGTAGGCCTTCCATGTATTAATTTATGATTGTACATGTAATTTCTGTCTCCCTAAAGTGTTTAAAATGTTTAAAATCCCCACCCCCACCCCCCAGCCACAGGGGTACCACTTGTTCAAGGCTTCTTGAGCATGGCTCTTGGAGTCAAGGTCCTACACATTTGGCTCAGAATAAACCTCTTTAAATTATTTTACAGGGATTGTGTTCTTTTCCATTCACGCTTCTGACACAGTTTTAATAGACACTTATTTTGCCATCATAAGCTTAAATCATGACAAAGGATTTTAATTTGTGGCAAGATTCAAATACATTAAAACAAAATCGCACATCATTCTTCTGAATGTATCTGACACAATGCTAATGGAGTGGTGATTTGGCCCCAGTCATCACATATGTACAAAATACGAAGCAAGTCCTTCTTTAGAAGCTGGGAATTTTACATCATTCTTTGTTGCTGTGAACTTGTATTTCTATCCCATTACGCCCAGTGACATTCGTCCTAAGGTAAACTCACATGCTTTTTTGTGCTTAAGAATCTTTTGTTCACTCCCATTTGACTTACTTGCAACTTCTCTTATTTTCTGTCTCTTTCTGTCCGTCCATCTGTCTCTGTTTCTTACATATCTTACATATATGTATTTAGTAAAACACAGTTCACTCAACAAAATGAATGTTTAGAATTTTAATAAATATTTATGAAATAGGAATCTAGATTATACTAGAAATATACCCTCTAATCAGATGGATGGCACAGATTAAGAATATCATTGAAGGGTCTCTTTGTTACTGGAAGTTCAGTACTTGTTCCTTGACCGAATGCAGAATACAGACACATGGTTTGAGGAAAAGGAAAGAGAAGTCTATTAATTTGCTGGCAAATGAGGTGGATGGCAGACTCTAATCGTAAAGTGCCAATGTCTTAACTATAAGCAGAAATACAGAGCTTTTAAAGGGGTTTTAAAGGCTTGTTCTTACATTTGCCACTGCAAAGCTTCAGCAGTAGGCAGTGCAACAGATTACCCGGTGGAAAAGGGCATAAGAAACTACAGCCATGAGGACTGACAAGGTGAAGTGGAGGATACCTGATAAAAGAGATATTTACCCCACTTGATGTCTAAGACACGTGTAGGACTGTGGGCTTTTACTGTCACCTTGTACATGATGCCTGAGACAGGGATGGGCAAGACAGAAACACAGGACCTCTGAGTACAGAGCTATTAGTCGTCCCTGTAGGTGACCCAAGAGACCAGCTTCTGCAAATTCAGAGTGTAGGAAGGTAAATTGCATACAGGATTGTGACAAACCCAGCAGTAAGATAGATCAGCAGAAGAAATGCTCAGTGAGGAGTTGTCTCTCCACTTACAGACAGAACAATTAGGCAAAGAAAGAACAGCAAAGACAGTATCAGCATTTTTGTTTTTCCTTCTTCTTAAACAGATAACTTTAAATCACCCAGAGGCCAGCCCATCCCCTGGGGGCTTGGGTCCTCTTCCTCTGCAGGACACCTCTTCACACTGGTGTGATGGACTCAAGGTTTACTCCTGACAATTTCAATGAGGTGTGGTTGTTAGAGGCACTTCATAGGGTCCCTTCCACTTCTCTGCTTCCAACTGAGGCAGGGACCTGACAGTGGCAAACTCATGCATAGCGGTTAGTATTTGATATATTGCTTTACTGTGTCTCTTCACTTATGATTATAGTACCATACTTAGCTCAGGGTGCTAGGGAGGGTCTCCCATAAACTATTTCATAGGGGCTTAACTTAAGCCTGCGTCTAGGGGGGCGACCCTTGTCTGGAGAAGAGTAAGCAGCCACACCTTATCCCATTTTAGATGGGCTTCCTGCATCAATTTTGCTTACATGCCAAGTCACCTCCTATGTAAAGGAGGGTCCATTATTGCTTTGTACGGAGGAAGGGAGCCCAAACCTTGGAGTGAGTTCTTTCAGAAGGATTCTGGTGGCTGGGTGCGGTGGCTCATGCCTGTAATCCTAGCACTCTGGGAGGCCAAGGCTGGAGGATCACTTGAGCTCAGGAGTTCAAGACCAGCCTGAGCGAAAGTGAGACCCCATCTCTACCAAAAATAGAAAAAATTAGCCAGGCGTGGTGGTGCATGCCTGTATTCCCAGCTACTCGGGAGGCTGAGGCAGAAGGATTGCTTGAGCCCAGGAGTGTGAGGTTGCTGTGAGCTAGGCTGACGCCACGGCACTCTAGCCCCAGCAAGAGAGTAACTGCAGATGCTCTCTCCATTCGGGTAGGGTGAGTCTCTACCTAGCCTAAAAAGGTATCTACTAGTACAAGTTTCCAATCATCAAAAGCGTGGGTCCCCGGATGTTGGGTTCCTTGTGCAGCAGGTTGTTTTTTTATCTTTGGATTGTTTCAAGCACATAGTTTGCTGCAGATGGGGTCTTCTTAAATGAGGTCCCACCAAATCCATCAAGGCATCGCACCCCTCACGTGTGCATTCCTGTAGGTGCCTAATGAAGGGCTGAATAGAGGCTTTGATCCTCACCCTGCCGCCAGGAACCCCCTTTCCTTCCAAATGGCACCATGGGCACGCACAACCATAAGAGTCTCTATATTTAGAGTCTATATAAATGTTTACCTTTTCCCCCTCTGGATAACTGAAGAGGTGTGGTTAAAGCAATCGGATCAGCTTTCTGGGCTGAAATCCCAGGCGGCAGTGCCATTGCTTCCAGCACCCGTCATTCCACGGCCACTACATCCAGCCCTTTGTTGTCTGTTGTCCATTGTCTATAAAGCTGCTCCCATCAGTGAAAAGATCCCAATCTGGCTCTGGCATCGGCTGACCTGACAGGTCCATCCTGCTGGAACAGGCAGCCTCCAGGACTTCCAAACGGTCATGCCACAAAGGCTCATTCCCTTCGGCTGGTCACAGGGTGGCAGGATAGGCGCAGACACCGTCTTTAATAACAACTCACAGGTAGCTGCTATTGCCCGAGGCAAGGAGGCCACCCTCTAACAGTGCTGTCCAGTGGCTTTGACAAGCATGCTGCTGCCATGGGACGTCTCCCAGCATCTGCACTGAGGCTCTAAGGCTCATTCCTTGTTTTTCATGAACCTATGATTTAAATTCTTTCTGCAGGCCAGGCAATCCCAAAGCAGGGGCCATCACAGGACTCTGCTTCAGTTTTTCAAAGGCATTTTGGCAGTCTGTGGTCCAGATCAGGGGCTCCACAACTGTTCCTTCGAGGGTCTCATACAGGGCTTTGCTATTAGTTCAAAGTTTGGGATCCAGATGTGATAGCATTCTGCCATTCCTAGGAACCCATGCAGTTGCCACAGGTTCCCTTGCTAATTTGGAATCCCAGATAAGTAACCTGCTGTTTGCAAATCTGTCCAATTGCAGGGTTTGAAAGTCCCCCTCTAAGCTGTCACCAGACAGGGTGGGAGAGCCTTTTTAAACCCCTGAGGCAACACAGTCCATCAGCACCATGAGGCCACCCTAGTCCGGGATCCTGCCATTCAGATGCGATTGAGTACCATTCACAGTCACTTGTACCCCATCATTAATGGGCCCTGCATGAATCTATACTCGTTGGTATGGGGGATTTAAGTTCTTTCTGCATGCTTCGGGGTCCCGTTGGTCTCTACGGCCTTCCTCGCTTTTTGGTAGCTTTCTTCTTGCAAATGCTGCAGCAACATGCAGGTCTGCTGAGGCCCAAACTTCCAAGTGAACTCTTCCACGTTGAAGTATCCTGTACGCTTCAACAGGCCCTGGCATTCATGCAGCGGGAGCTTGGAGACACCCCCAGAGGTGAGCTTTTGCACTTCTGGAACAGTTCCCAGTGCTCCTGCTGCTCACCCACGTCCACCAGATTCGGCAGCGGAGGTGGCAGTGGGAGCAGCTCCAGCTTTGGCAGCGACTCCCTGGGGCCCACCGCCTGGGCCCGCAGCGAGTTCCTCAGCCGCTGCTTGCCTCACCACTGCCGCCCCACGCCTGGCTCGCAGCACACCATGCATGGTTGGTGCTAGGGGCCAGGTGGCAGCCAGAGGGGAGGCCCTGGGCTGCTTCTGCCCATGTGGCTTGGTGGCAGCAGCAGTCTTGTGCCAATTAAAAGGCCTGCTGAAGGCCGGGCGCGGTGGCTCACGCCTGTAATACTAGCACTCTGGGAGGCCGAGGCCGGTGGATCACTCAAGGTCAGGAGTTCGAAACCAGCCTGAGCAAGAGCAAGACCCCGTCTCTACTACAAATAGAAAGAAATTAATTGGACAACTAAAAATATGTAGAAAAAAATTAGCCAGGCATGGTGGCGTATGCCTGTAGTCCCAGCTACTCAGGAGACTGAGGCAGAGGATTGCTTGAGCCCAGG